>APFE031606781.1:12543-159546 GCA_000404065.3 Pinus taeda
TAACATAAAATCTAGGCAAATACCTAGTTACCATGACTTGATGGTGCTCCTACATGATAGAACGACTAAGTTTTCCACCTTGACGACTTGGAAACTTTATTCAATGTCCTATTTCATGAAACGTCCACTCGCTCAGTAACCCTCTTAGTCCAAATCCAAATTGAAGTCCTAGTATGCTTGATATCTTTATGGAAACACCCTTCTAGTATCCAAAAGGCAATGTGTAAAACCAACCCAAAGTGCCAAACCAAATTAACCCTCAATTTCTCCCTCAAAGTGTTCCCTTGAGAATTCCCCAAATCTTGTTCCCATTTCCCCATAAATTCATACTCACTAACCCCACATGTTGGGTCCCTGTAATACTAGTATATTCCCTGATTATTACTGTCATTGTATCCCATTATTGTTATTTTTGTGCCCTTATTGTCCCCCTTTTGTTATTATTGTGCCCCATAGAATCCCACTATTGTTATTGTTGTTCCCTTACATTCTTATTGTTATGTCAGATCTGATTATATTGTGACCCCTTAGACTCTTGTATATAGAAAGGAGGTCGTGTCATGTGCATTATCCAAGAAATGTTCATTTGTGTAATGTAAAGGAGGTTGCGCCCTCGAAGATGCTACTTTTGAATCTGTAAAGTTATCTCATTGTTCTATTTTGTGAGTTGGTTGCATAACAATTGGTACCATAGCTTTGGATTCTAAGGTTTTAGTGCTTCAAAGAGGTCACTGTAGAATTGTTTCTATAACATTTTTTTCTTTAAAGCTCCAGAAGATGAAATTTAAACCCATTTTATCTGAAATCATGATGGACCTCGTGAATGAATTTCAGATCTTATCTCACTATATTTTTTACGATATGAAGTAAGGAATTTAGGGTTTTGGCATGCTCCCGAATTTGATCTCAAATAGGTCACCTTGGCAAAATCGTTATATCTTTTCCTCTAAGCATTAGATTGAAATTTTTTCAACTATTACAGAACGATGATACTGTAGTTTTCTATGTATCGTTTCAACGTCTGAAGTTCAAAACAATGACATCTGAAACTAGTTCATTGTTTCACTTAGTTAAAAGTATATGTCAATATTTTAGTTAATTATTTTATATTTTATTCAAAAAAAAATTGATTTTTTTTCCCTAGAAAATAATTATTCTTTTTCTCTTATAAATATTTAAACTAATTTTGTTTTACTTATATCTCATTCTCTTTTTTTTTTAACATCATAATCCTTATTAGTTATTTATTTGTGTTATACTTAATACTTTATCAAACAAGAAGCTAGAATAAGCCAACAAGACAATCATAGAATTTTATAGATCCTTCTCTAGGTCACTTTAGAATTTGTAGATTATTTGCACTTTAAATTGAACATATTATAGGATTATTACAAATTGTTTTGCCTATTCCCAAAATAAAATTAAATTTATTTCAATATCAAGGTTCTTGGGTTTGGGCTATGTAGTCAACATTACAGTGATGCATAAAGTTGGTTTCTAATGGTTATAATCAAGACAATCCATGGGTCAAAAAATTATTTTCCATGCAACATATTGTTACAGTCATTCTCCTATAAAGAGATTTCTTAAGAGATGGAGAGCTTTTATGTCTACTTCAATACTAGTGCAAATGTTTGTAAGTGGGTTTTAGTCTCTTTAAGGTATTTCTATTAGGTACATAGGTGATTTTTAGGCCTCAAATTTTGAATTAGAGTATTTTGACACAATTTGGACAATTTTGGGGCCCTTTAATTAGATTATGTTTCAAACTCTCAATATCAAGGTTCTTGGGTTTGGGCCTTGTAGTCAACTTTACATTGATGCATAAACCTAGTTTCTAATGGCTATAATCAAGAGCTTCCATTGGTCACAAAATTATTTTCCATGCAACATATTTTTATAGACATTCTCCTATAAAGAGATTTCTTAAGAGATGAAGAACTTCTATGTCTACTTCAATACTAGTGCAAATGTTTGTAGGTGGGTTTTAGTCTCTTTAAGGTATTTCTATTAGGTGCATAGGCAAGTTTTAGGCCTCAAATTTTGAGTTACGATATTTTGGTACCATTTGGACAATTTTGGGGCCCTTCAATTAGATTAAGTTTTAGAATTTCAATATCAAGGTTCTTGGGTTTGGGCCTTGTAGTCAACATTACAGTGATGCAAAAACTTGGTTTCTAATGGTTGTAATCAAGAGCCTCCGTGGATCATTTTCCATGCAACATATTCTTATAGACATTCTCCTATAAAGAGAATTCCTAAGAGATGAATAACTTTTATGTCTACTTTAATACTAGTAAAAATGTTTGTAAGTAATTTTTAGTCACTTTAAGGTATTTCTATTAGGTGCATATGCGAGTTTTAGTCCTCAATTTTGAATTAGGGTACCTTGGTATCGTTTGGACAATTTTGGGGCCTTTCAATTAGATTATGTTTCAAATTTTTCACTACATAAAAATAAAACAACATATTTGAGGAATTATATATATATATATATATTTATATATATAGATATAATATATATATATAATATATATATATTTATATAATTATAATATATATATATATATATGTAATAATATACATATAAATTATATATAATGTATATATGTATACAAATATATATATATAATAATATATATATATATAATTCTCAAATATGTTGTTTTATTTTTATGTAGGGAATTATATAAACATATATATATATATGTATCATATAAAATACATATATTATAATAATATGTATACATATATACAAATATATATATAATATATATATAATATATATATATATATAAATATATATATATATATATAATATATATATATATATATATATCTATATATGCATCTAACCTATAAAAAATTTGTGTCATCAAAGTTACATAACTAGAAACTAGACAAATACCTAGTTACAATGACTTGTTGGTGCTCCTACATGGTAGCATGACTAAATTTTCCACCTTGCCAACTGGGAAACTCTATTCAACTTCCTAGCTCACGAAATTTCCACTCGCTCAGTAACCCTCTTAGTCCAAATCCAAATTGAAGTGCTAGTATGTTCGATATCGTTATCACAACACCCTTTCAGCATCGAAAAAGCAAATTGTAAAACCAACCCAAAGTGCCAAACCAAATTAACCCTCAATTTCTCCCTCAAAGTGTTCGCTTGATAATTCCCCAAACCATGCTCTATTTTCCCCATAAATTCAAGCTCACTAACCCCACATGTTAAGTCCCTGCAATACTAGTATATTCCCTTATTATTATTGTCATTGTATCCCATTAGTGTTAATTTTGTGCCCATATTTTCTCCATTTTGTTATTATTGTGCTCCATAAAATCTCAGTATTGTTATTGTTGTGCCCTTACATTATTATTGTTATGTTGGATCAGATTATATTATAAGCCCTTAGACTCCTATATATATAGAAAGGAGGTCTTGTCATTTGCATCATCCAATAAATGTTCATTTGTGTAATGTAAAGTGAGTTTCCCCCTTGAAGATGCTACTTTTGAAGCCGTAAAGTTATCTCATTCTTCTATTTTGTGATTTGGTTGAATAACAATTGGTACCAAAGCTTCGGATTCTATGGTTTTGGTGCTTCAAAGAGGTCATTGTGGAATTGTTTCTATAACTTTTTTTCTAGAAAGCTTCAGAAACTTAAATTAAAACTCATTTGATCTGAAAACGTGATAAATGTCGGGACTGAATTTCAGATCTTGTCTCACTATATTTTCGACGAAATGAACTGAGGAAGTTAGGGATTTGGCACGCTCCCGAGTTTGATCTCAAACAGGTCACCTTGGGAAAATCACTATAACTTTTCCTCTAAGCATCACATTAAAAAATTTTCAATAGTTACAAAATGATGATAGACTGTAGCTTTCTATATTATTTTAAGGTCTGAATTTTAAAACAATGACACATGGCACTTCCTACAAGTTCACTCTAATGAACCCGTCTATAATGAGGTCATCGTGGGCAATTTCAGATAACACTTTCTTGGAGAATCCAATCTGGATCAAACTTATGGGGTTGGAATGTCGACACAGAGGGCTATCGCAGGCAAAAATTTCAAACCTTGGAGATCTGAAACTATAGATATATGAAAGATTTAATATCGAGCTCCTACAAAGAGAAAAATAGTGTGGAGTCATTTAATTTTTTTTGCATGAGTTTGATTTGATTTTATTTTTTTGAAGTGATTCAAAGGGTGTAGTGAAGCATATTCATCATTAATTGATGCCCAAAATAAATAAAATGGAAACACCTATGAAGCAATCTGAAATCTCTAACATGACTCATGAGGAAGAAATGCAACATGATATATCAAAATTACAAGACCAAGTGCAACAAATTTTACTCTCACAAAAAGTAATAGAAGCTTAGATGGATGGATTAAACAAAAATGTGGAAGCTAAAATGAATGACGTGGAGGCTAAGATGAATGGCTTGGAGGCTAACATGGATAGTTTAGAAGTAAAAATTGAAGATTTGAAGAAAGACAAGGAAGGTTTGAAAGAAGGTTTGGGAAAGTTGTTGCAATAAATGCTTCCTCATGGTGAAAAGGTAGTAGAGGAAACTCATAATGAGAACTAAAGAAATTTTAGTCATTATTTCATAGATTCTAACATTGGATTGAAGACCCACCATGTTCCAAATATTGATATGAGGAAGTTTTATCGCAAGGACCACGTAACATGGATACTACAAATGGATCCATATTTTGATCTCCATAATGTGCAAAACACACAAAATGTATGCATTGTGACTTTATATTTGGAACCCAATTAGTTTGTATGGTATCGATGGCTTTACTCTCGTAAACAAATTGTCACTTGGGCAATTTTTACTGAATAAATGATAGCACATTATTAGGATACAAAAAGCAACACCTTTTTTAGCCAATTCATAAATGTCAGACAAAAGGGTTCAATGGTGGACCACATTGAGGACTTCCAAAAATTGAATATAAGGGTAAAATATATTCGAGAGGACCATAGGATTGATGCGTTCATAGGGACTTTCAAGGATAACATCCAAAATGAGGTTCACCTTTGGGAACCTAATTCATTGGAGAAGGTAATGAGGTTGGCAAGAGAAATTGAAAGAAAAATAATGGCAACAAGGAATCCTACCAATAAAAACTGTAAAGATGGAAGTTTTGTTGCCCCTAGTCTTCCACAAACCACAAGGTTGATAACACAAAAATTGGAAGAAAAAAGAGCAAAAGGGCTTTGTTACAGTTGTGATACAAAATACACTAAAGGGCATGAGTGTGCATAGAAGAAATTATTTGACATGTATTATGAAGAGGAAGAAGAAAATGAATAAGAAACATCAAAAGAAAAGGATATACACCAAGAACAAACCCTAGAGAAAGAAGAAATGAATATGACCATAACTTGTAATGCATTGGCCAGTATTACTGCTCCTCAAACTATCACAATAGAAGGACTTATGAAGAATAAAAATGTACTATGTTGATTGATTCGGGTAGTAGCCATAATTTTATTCATTGTAAGATAATGAAGGAATTGAATTGCTTCCTATATCCAACACCAAAGTGTCAAGTGATAGTTGCAAATGGAGGAACCATAAATTTCTCTGGAAAGTGCCATAATATCTAGTTATCCATGGGAGAATATGTGTTAAATATTCCAATTATTTCCATTCGAATGGGTGGTGCTCATTTTGTACTAAGAGTCAAATGGCTACAATCTTTGGGTATGATAGCTTTTAATTTTCAAGAACTCTTCTTGAATTTTTTTTAGAAGGAAAGGATGTTGAATTAAGGGGTAACACATGGAAATTGGGAAAGATAATTAGATCTAATGACATGACAATGCTTCTAAAGAAAGAACTACATGATGTAATTGCATAATTATGTTCACTAGAGATTCCCACATCGATATCATCTATTTCTCCATATCTCCAAAAATTATTGGACAATTATTGCATGGTATTTCAGACTCCCAATGGCCTCCCACCTATTTTTTATCATGATCATGCTATTCATTTGATTCTAGGAAGTGTTCCTCCAAACATCAGGCCTTACAGATATCCCTATGCCCTAAAGAGTGAAATTTAACGTATGGCTGCAGAAATGCTAGAGGTTGGTACAATTCAAAATCGTCAAAGTTCTTTCTTTGCTCCACTGATCATGGTGCATGTGTCTGGATTATAGGGATCTCAAAAAGCTCTCTATTAAAAATAAATTTCCCATTCCTTTCATTGATGAATTATTAGATGAATTTCATGAAGTAATTTACTTCACCAAGTTGGACCTTCATTCACGATATCATCAAATGAGAATCAAGACTGAAGACATTCTCAAAACAACATTTAGAACTCATGAGGGTCATTATGAATTTTTGGTCATGCCTTTTGGCCTTACCAATGCAACTTCTACATTTCAAGGTTTGATGATATCCATTTTGAAGCCCTTCCTTATAAAATTTGTGTTAGAATTTTTTGATGATATACTAACCTACAACAAGTCTTGGAAGGATCATGTTCAACATGATGATAGAGTGCTCAAACTATTGGAGGAGAAACAATTGTATGCAAAAACCTCCAAATGTTTATGTGGAGTACAAGAGGCATAACATTTGGGTCATATTGTACCTCATGAAGGTATTAAGGTAGATGCTAGAAAAATTAAATTCATTAAGGAATGGAAAATCACCACATCCGTAAAGCATATGTGAGGATTTATGGGGCTGACAGGGTATTATTTCAAGTTTTTTAAGAATTATGGGAGAAGAGTAGCACCTCTAAAAACATTACCGAATAAAGATGCATTTTCTTGGACTCTAGAAGCAACAAAATCCTTCAAACATCTTAAAGAGGCTATTTTCCAAGCATCAATCCCAACTACGCCATACTTCACAAAAACATTTATTGCGGAATGTGATGCCTTAGGAAATGCAATTCGTGTTGTTAAATGCAAGAAGAAAGACCCATTTCTTTTGAATGTCATCCAATCAAATGAAAGTATTTACAAAAATCTATTTATGAGAAGGAAATGTTGGCGATACTACTGATGAACCCCAAATTCGGTAACTTGTTGGGCTCATTTGGCCTAATTATCCTTGTTCAGTCCTTGTTCAAATCCTTCATTTTCTATAGTTTATGCATTATTTTCGGTATGTTTATGTCATTTGTACGAATAAGGGAAGTCACTTTTTCTAGGTGGTTAACACGTGCTTATTTCAGGTTTTTGACACATATTGGAGTAAATTCAAAGCAATCATGGGCTATAAGACCGCCAAGCCTGAGGTGAGGATTCGAAGACGGGTTGCCTATGGCATTAAATGACCCTTCCTTCGGATCTTCACCCCCAACTTTGAGCTCCAAAGACCACCAAACCGAATTTAGAAGGCATCCAAGCAGAATTTAGAAGGGATTGTTTAACTCACAGTTTGACAGCCGAGTTCCACAAATTGAGGAGGCCAGCTAGGTCCCTCACGATGTATAAATGTTGAAGCCTCAGCCTTCGTAAAAAGACTTTTGAAACTATTGTGTATTTTTCACCTCAGTGCTGCCAGTCCTATTTTGTTCTTTTGTAGCCATTTTTGGCATGACTCTTATGACTATTTTTGGATAATGAGAAGTAGTTTGGTTTCCTATCAAATTTGAATTTTTCATAGGAGCCATAGCTCTCAGGGTTGGGCCCAACCTAAGAGCCTAGGGCCTCCTTTCTGTACTGTTACCTTTCCTTTACCTATCACTATTTTCCTTTATGCATTTGAACATATTTCTGTTATGTAGATTTCGTTATGTTGTTGGAATAGATCATTGTTTATGAATGAAATTGATTTAGGTTCTTTGGTAGGATAATAATAGAAAAACTTCCAAGAAAAGGGACAACCACACTCCTGGTTTCACCTCGTCCTTATTGGATTTGGGGCTGGAATTGGGGAAAGAGTGCTGCCTCACAAAAACACTAGTTTGCTTGGCTATGCAATCCTTAGTGTGTTGTTTTTATTAGCAGAGATTAGTCATGGGTTTGGACATCTGAAATGTTTCTTTTCATAGGTGATGTACAAGGTTTTCCTCCCAAATAAAGTTGTTCTTCATTTATGTTGTTGATTGTTACACTAGACTAGTTCAAAATTTGATCATTTGCAAGCCTTTGTAGATTTGATCAGGGTACACCGTGCTGGGCATCTTCTCCATTCTTTCATCCAGCCAAAGTATCATCTGAGCTACTTGTTCTACCTCTTAGCTAAGTTTCTCATTTCCCATCTATTCTTTTTGTCCACGTAACCTTACCTCCGTACTCATCATTGCCTTAGCCTTCTTCAAGCCAAGTCAGCCTTCTACACCTCTTCACCACTCCATCCACCAGTCCTTAGGCCATTTTTCGACCCGTATCCTACCTTCGGATCCATCCATGCACCTTCCCTCACTCATCCATCCCCTAAAAACCGATTTCCAAACATCTTGTAGAAATTCTGAAACATCCTGTAGAACCCCTGCAGACTTCCTGTAGAAGCTCACAAATGAGGTTTCCTGAGAGCAAAACTTTGTGAAACTCTCTCGAAGATTGTTAGGGACTCCTTAAACCCTCTCTACACCTTCCCAACCTTTCCCAAGCATTCCTCTTCCTTGATCCACCCCTGCACAGTAAAGCACAGTTCAAGCATATGCATGAGAAAATCGACAACTTAATAAAAAAATACAAAAAGATGTTTTCTTAGGATAAAGGTAGCATAAACACATGCATTTTCCCCTCATAGGAGTAATGGAATCTCTTACAGTAGTTTGCACTCTCATCTTTACATCAGTAGGACTAGCTGGTAGAATTAGGGTTTGCGTTTTCCTTCAATTTGTCAATCTCTTTTCGCAAGTAGAATAGCTTCCTTTGAGTTAGCTTTCATCCATCACTTAAAAGCTTCTTGTAAGAGCTCATAGAAGTTGGCTAAAGCCCCTAGCGGACTTGTCCCACCTGACCAAGTGACTGTTGCGGCAAGAGCTAGTACTTGTGCATACAACAACGTCGCTTCCAAGTTTGTTACGAACTACCGGGTTGATAAAAGTAAAGAAGGGAGTGACAGGAGTTGCAACATTATTGCTGCAATAATGGAGCCCACCATCTTTTTGGCGCCATTGCCGGGGAAGCATCAAAGTATTGGTGATTATTTCTTTTCTTCTATTTTCTCCTACAACCTTCTGCTAAGTAGTTTATTTCATTTCCATTCTGCAATTTCTTTTCCGCAAAAGTAAAGTAGACATTTCCTGCTTTCATAGATTAGCATTTCAATTCTGCAAGCGTAGCTTAGCATTCCATTCCTGCAATTTCCTTTGAGGAAAATAGATTAGTCCTTTCCTGCTTTCATTTCAATTCCACATTTTCATTTCAGTAAGATAGTTAGTTGCAGTTCACTCTATTTTAGTTTTGCAGGTACAAGAAAAAATACAAAAAGAAAGAAAAAGTATTTCCATTTCATGCCTCGTAGGAACAGAGATAAAACTGGCAAATTCTTACCCAACACACCCACCACATCACTGAGTCAACCTTCTCTTTTCTCTGGTGACAGTGAGCCAAAAGAACCTATAGGTGAACCTCTTGAGATATACGAAGATCCTATAGCAGAAGAAGAATTAGGGAACACTCCATCTGAAGCCATGGCTGAAAACCGAAACGGTAGAAGAGAAGAAAAGAGAATAGATGGTGCCTTTCCCATTCGAGAGACCAATGGAGACATGAAAATGAAAAACATAAGTCCCTCTACGCTACCTCATTTCCATGGTCTGACTATTGAGGACCCTGATACCTTCCTGTTTGAGTTTGTTGTCCTTTATCGAACTTATGAGTATGCTGAGGATGAGAAAAAGCTGAAACTCTTTCCCTCTACCCTCAAGGATGTAGCATTACGCTGGTTGATGGGGTTACCTAGAAACAGTATCACCACTTGGGCTCAGATGCAGCAAGCCTTCAACACCAAGTATAGAGACTATTGTAGGTCCAAGGAAACTAAGGGAGAAATATTTCGGATGACCATGGGCAGCGATGAATCTTTGGAAGACTATGAGGAGAGGTTCCAACTAAGTTATAAATGGGCCAGGTGCACACTTGACTCCAAATCCTTAAAGTTGGTTCTGCTCCGAGGAGTCCCTGAAGACCTTCTGGACACCCTTAACCTGCTGGCTGGAGGAGACATCTACCAACTACCTTGTGAGGACATAAAGACCGTGTTTAGAAACCATTCTAGGGCAGCCTGGAAGAGAGGTAGGGGGAATCATGTCTCAGCTAGTACCTCTTTCTCTAAGCATGAGTTTGCTAACCAAATGGAAGACCTTAAGAGCGAAATGAGACAGACCATTGCCATGCAACTTGATACCTTCTGAATTCAGCAAAAGAAAGAAGAAGCTGAGAGGGCTTTGGCCATTTTTTGTCATAGATGCACAAGGAAGCACCCCAAGAATGAGTGCCCATTACACTCAGTAGAGGTATGTTTTGTTTGTGAGGAAGACCATCCCACCAACCAATGCCCTACCTTGCCTAGATTTAAAGCCATGTACCTAGGGACCGAGGTGGCTAATGAACCTCTCTACTTCCTCAACCAAAGGAGGCCTCATGGACCTAGACTTTATCAGCAGGGAATGCAAGGGTCATCCCAAGCTTATTACCACCCCAACCAACATGCTCATATGCCTTCTTGGGGTCCCCCTACTCATCCTCCCTGGTCCGCACCTCCTCCATATGTCTTATCCATCTCCATACCAAACTCAACCTCCTTCTCACTCGTTTCACTCTCATGCCCAACCGCAACCTCAGTGGAATGCACCTCAACCGGGGTGGAGGCCCCAATGCAACATTCCTTCCGCGATTTTGCGTCCACCACCAACTCAACCTCAACCATTACCTCCTGTTCCTCCAAGACAACCCCAAATGCCTGCTCAACGGAACCCGAACACCAACAACAGATAGGCCCAATAGGTATATACTGGGGAGACAACATGCCCTATCTATGTTGTGGAGATCCAGGAGATCAACCTGTGATCTTAGAAAGTCCTTCTAGAACGCCAACCTCCTCCCCTAGAAGAGGAGGAAGAGAAATAGGAAAGTGAACCCCAAGCCATTCCACCTTTTCCTGAGCGACTCACAGTGACCACACAACCCAACCTAGAGGAGGATGAGCTTCTGGGAGAACTCAAGCAGTTGTGTGTGAAAATTCCACTTCTCTAGGCCATCAAAGATGTACCAATATGCAACAAATTGATTAAGGATAAGTGTTTCAGGCACCCAGGCAGGTGAAAGAAAGATGCCTCGACCATCAATGTCATAGGACAATTGTCCGGTCTCATGTTGGGGCAAGTAATCTGTCTGAAGTATTTTGACCCTGGGAGCCCTGTAGGTGATGTCTGCATCAATGGCACCATTATACGCCACACTCTAATTGATCTAGGGGTTGCCATCAATGTGATGACTAGGGACACCATGCTTAAGCTCAATCTTCAGAGTTCCCTAAGGAAGACCTCGATAGTGCTGCAATTGGCAGATCACTCCACCGTGACTCCCGAAGGGATTGTGGAGGATCTCTTAGTCTCTGTTGACTCCTGGGAATACCCTGCGGACGTTTTTGTCCTCCAGCCTAAGACAAAACTCACAGGATATTCCCTCATTTTGGGAAGGCCTTGGCTGGCTACTGCAGATGCCTACATCAGCTGCCGAGATGGAAGCATGACCATAAAAAATGGGCCTATTTCCAAACAGCTGGTACTATACCCTCCTGCCCAACCTCTGCTAGAACATGACTTACCCCTCTGGTTGGAAGAAGAAGAGGAGGATGAGGTCTACTCTGCACCATTATGCACAGTGGAATCCAGAAAGGGAGGTCCTCCAAGCGAGGATGATTTGATTGAAAACTTAATCCAAAATCCTCCCCCTAGTGCGTTATCCTTGGAAGAATTGGTGGAAGACACCCAGGCCAATGCTTTAGTGGACCTAGATGCCACTAATCCGACCACCCCAGAGTTAAGAATGTGGAGTTTGGCCCTGATAAGACTTTGAAGATAAGCTCCTCTCTCTCTCCATCTCAGGAAAAGGAGCTATGTAGCCTCTTGACCTGCCATTTGGAGGCCTTTGCTTGGAGCTACAAGGAAATGAAGGGAATCCATCCCTCAGTCTGTACCCATCATATCTACATCAAGGAGGATTGTAAACTAGTCAGGCAACCTTAGAGGAGAATGAATCCAGCCCTCAAAGACATCGTTAAAGAAGAAGTGCAAAAATTGTTGGATGCGGGATTCATCTACCCCATCTCGGATAGGGAATGGGTTTCCCCTCTGGTATTGGTGCCCAAGAAAAATGGGAAATGGAGAATCTGTGTGGACTACAGAGAATTGAACAAAGCCACCAAGAGAGACCACTTCTCTTTACCTTTCATAGATCGAGTTTTGGATGGTCTGACAGGGAAGAGGTTTTTCTCATTCCTAGATGGGTTCAAAGGGTATAATCAGATCCAAATCAGCCCGGAGGACCAAGATAAGACCACTTTCACTTGTCCATGGGGTACCTTTGCCTACTGCATCCTTCCCTTTGGGCTATGTAATGCCCCTGCCACCTTCCAGAGGGTTGTATTAAGCATATTTGCCGAGTTGGTCCATGATTCGGTAAAAATCTATATGGATGGCTTTACTCCTTACGGGTCTAGCTTCCAGGAAGCCTTATCCAACTTGGGAAAAGTTTTGAGCAAGTGCATTGAGATGAACATGTCCCTCAGTCCTAAGAAATGTGAGTTCTTCATGACTGAAGGGACCGTGTTAGGCCATACCATTTCTCGCCAGGGGTTACAGGTGGATCCCAGTAAAGTTGCTATCATCAAAAGGGTCCCACCTCCTCAGAAGGTGAGAGATGTCCGGAGTTTCCTAGGCTTAGCAGGATATTACTGCAGATTCATTAATGACTTTAGTAAGCTAGCCTCGCCATTGTTTGGCCTCTTAGCAAAAGATGTTGAGTTTAAATGGTCGGATGACTGCCATAAGGCTCTGAATGAGTTGAAGGATAAGTTGGTGTCTGCTCCAATTATGAGAGACCCAAACTGGGCCCTTCCTTTCCACATCCACACTGATGCCTCGAACAAAGCCATAGGGGCAGCCTTAGGACAAGTTGAAGAAAAACTCCCATATGCTATATACTTTGTCAGCAAAAACTTATCCAAGGCGGAAATGAATTATACAGTAACTCAGAAAGAGTTCCTGGCCGTGGTCCATTCCCTGAACAAGTTCCGACACTATATCACTGGCTATCAAACATTTGTACATACTGACCATGTTGCAATTAGATATTTAATGGATAAGCCTGATGTGAATGCTCGTATTATTAGATGGTTACTTTTGTTGCAGCAGTTTGATTTGACCATCGTTGACAAACCAGGTAAAGAAAATGTTGTTGTGACTTTTTGTCTAGAGTGAATTTGACTGCAGGTGAAGAAGAAACACTGGATGACCAGATGCCATATGAGCATTTGTTTGCTATCTCAGTACTCTCCCCGTGGTTTGCTGATATAGCCAACTATCTGGTCTCCGCACAGTTCCCTCGCACTTATCCTCAAAGGAGAAGAGGAGAATCGTGAGAAAAAGTGCCTCATTCACTTGGATCGGGGGCAACTTGTTCAAACTTGGCCCTGGTCAGATCTTAAGGCGTTGTGTAAGGGAGGAGGAAGTCTTTGACATCCTCCTAACTTGTCACAATGGGCCTTGTGGAGGACATTTTTCAGCCAAGAGGACTGCCTTCAAAATTCTATAGGCAGGCTACTATTGGCCCACTCTTCATCAAGATGTCAGAAGATATATCAGCCAATGTGACCAATGCCAAAGGATGGAGAAACCAACCCCAAGGGATGAAATGCCTCTCCAACTTCAGGTGACTCTTGAGCCATTTGAGAAGTGGGGTATGGATTTTGTCGGTCCTATCAACCCTGCTTCAAGGCAAAAGTCTTACATCATTGTGTGGACAGATTATCTGAGAAAGTGGGCAGAGACTAAGGTAATCAAAGCAACAACAGAAGAAAAGGTGGCCAAGTTTTTAAGAGAAAACATTTTCTACAAATTTGGCTACCCAAGAGAGTTAGTCACTGATCAAGGAAGTCAATTCACCTCCAATTTGATTGAAGACTTGCTTGCTCATCACAAAATCAAGCATAGGACTTCCACCCCATATCATCCTCAAGCGAATGGGCAAGTGGAAGTCACCAACAGAGCATTAGAGGGGATCTTGACTAAGGTGGTGAGTAGTAGCAGAAGGGATTGGGTAGATCACCTAGTTGAGGCCACTTGGGTCTACAACACCACTTGGAAGACCACCACCAGTTTCACACCCTATGAGCTGGTCTATGGGAAGAGAGCTTTGTTGTCAATCGAGTTTGAATACAACACATTGAGGATGGCAGCTCAGCTGGACCTAGATCTCAGCCATGATCAACAAGAAAGGTTAATGCAGCTAAATGGGTTAGACGAACTTCAAATGCAGGCCCTCCTCCACTCAGAAGTGACTCAACTTCAGAGGAAGGTGTGGCATGACCGACACCTCAATGACAAACAATTCCAGCCGGGAGATTGGGCACTGTTGTATGATTCCAGACATAAGGATTTCAAAGGGAAGTTGAGAACGAGGTGGCTAGGACCATATGCAGTGGAAAAGTGTAATGACAATGGTTCCGTCCTTATCCGTACTATTGATGAAGAGGCCATCCCCATGCTCGTCAATGGGCATCGACTAAAGATCTACAGGAAACCTCTTTTGAGGCAAGAGTTCGTCAAAACTATGGAAAAATCAGTGCTGGTCATAGAGAAGGGTTCTGCCTCTGTTTTGGGCACACCCTGAGCATCATTTTATATCCAAAAAAAAAAATATCCTTGGGTGAAAACCTTTCTGAGGTGCCCAAGGCAGATGGTAGGAGTGAAAACCTCATTGAGGCGCTCCTGTTGTCTCTCTGAAAAAATAATGGGAATAAAAAGATCCTTGGGTGAAAACCTTTTTAAGGCGCCCAAGGCAGGTGGTAGGGGTGAAAACCTCATTGAGGCGCCCCTGCTGTCTCTTAAAAAAAAAAAGAGAGAAGAGAAAAAAGAAAAAAAAAGAGAAACAAAAAGGAAAAAGAAAAAAGGGAAAAAACAGGCTGATCTTTGAAAGTGTTGTAGGTTGCAGGTACACAGCGCACCAAAGGAGGACTCACAACTCAAGGACAAGGGTCCCTATCAAGCTACCAGACAGCCTCACATGCACACGCGGCATGAACACTCATTTTTTCCAAAGTTTGGGCACAATCGGATCATGGTTCAGCCTTCTACAGGAAGTTACAGGACTTTCTACAGGAAGTTCTGTATTTCTACAGGAAACTTCTTGTAGAACTTTTGGACGGGCCAGAATCGACTGCAAGGAAGGATTTGGAGCTTGAAGTCAGCTGAGGAGGCATGCAACCACCCTTTTCTTCCATCCTCCACTCGCTTCACCTCTTTTCACCGCCATCACTCCAATCTGAGCAAGCATACCTGCACATGCAACCAGAACTCTGTTTTTCAAATAAGGAAAATTGTTTTTTTCAATCTCAAAAATAAGGTCTTCTGAGGCTCGAGCACTCACCTGTTTAGGCAACCTCAAGACCTTTCACCTGTGAAACGTGACTCGAATTATGTCAGCATGCACCCCAGGAGGAGAAACGGCTACAGGATGTCCTACAGGAATCCTGTAGCAACTGATCCAGCTGGAGTACCTACCACGAAGACACCAGCAGTTCGCAGAACCGGTGCATGCCGTATTCGCCACCAGAGGAACGGGTCTCCAAGACTCATAGCCAGCAGCATCCAATGCAGGGAAGCTCCAGCACTTGAACACGATGCAGTAGCATGCAGATCCAGCATCCCTCGTCTTGAAACCTGGAAAAAACCACATCCATGGCCGCACAGGTAAGTGCCTAACCTTATTTCGTCCAATTGCATAAGCTATACTCTGAATATGCATGACTGTGAGAATGGACAGATTGAACAAGGCTAGTTGCCACTCAACTAGCCACCACAGACAGTCAATCAGCCTCGTAGGATCCGAACTAGATTGGTTGTGCCAAAAGGTTGGATAATTGGCACATGGGAAGTGTCCAGTCGGGGAGAAGCGAAGGTATGACAAGAATGGCGGTGGTAAATGCAGAGGAAAGAATTCGGCAATCAGGGGCACGCTGGGGAATGATTGCAAAGACGTCGGCCAACGGATCAGCGGGGACAACTCACCCCCGCACCATGAATTCCACAGCAATTCGAAATCGGCCGGTTGATACTTATGATGCACTGCAGTCATTTATGAACACAATTGTTTTCCAGCCGAATGTGCGTCCTCCTCCTCTGCAAGTGGTTAGCCCGAGTTTTCGACCTGTTCAAACATCCTGCTACTGCTCAGACTGGTCCTGCACTACCGTAACCTCCTCCAAAAGCCGAGAACAACTTCTACAAGAAGCTGCGCTACAGGAAACACGGCATCCGAAGCAGTGCGGACTGTTCACGTCGAGGGTGGCGAATTTCAGCGAGGTAGGCAGAATTCAACCTCCCCATGCAAAAAAATTTCAAAGGTGGTGAATTCGACGTAGTGAAGGGGGTAGAGAAATTTGAATGCAATTTTGTCTGAAGTTTTTTTATATGTCATTGCCGAAATCGTCTTAGTAATCTGCATGCAAAATTTCCTCCACGCGTGAATGAAAACTCCCTCCTGTAGAGAGTGATACACTGTTAAAATTGTAAATTTTATGCGGTTGTGTGTATAACGGAGACGTAGCTCTGCGCTCCGTGTGAAAAATCCCGAAATTCTCCTTCTGTATATGTGAGCAGGCAAGTTCAGCACAAGGTAATCGACCAAAGATATCTTTTTTACGCTCTGAGGGGGAAATCCACCCATAATTCCCAGTCTGCATGAAAACGCGAGCAAACACAGAGTTTTACCATGCCGGGTGGGTTCATTCGAAAAGAACCGTCGGACTCAAAGAAATTATGGGAAACCCCTGAGGTGGTGGACTTGTTTTCCCGTGCACACTGGATGTCATTTTGTGACAAGTTCCAAGGTCACGACGATGAAATTGCGGAAGAATTCCTTCGGTCCCTAAAGCCAAAGTCAAAGACATTGGCCAACGTCAACTTCAGAGGACTGACCCTCAGACTCACCCCACAGCTCATCAACAAAGTAACTAATCTTCCAATGGGGATGCCTTGGGATGAGGAGGAGAGGAAGCTGGGTCAGAAGGCTAAGAAAGAATTCTTCTTGCCAGAAGAACAATTCTCAGAAGATAAGAACAGAGTTCGAAGGACTAGCCTACAACCGTTCTGGAGTGAAGTCAGCCTTCAAATTATGAAGTATATTACGTGTGAGGGACGATTTAGCATCATATATGGTTATCATTTTCAGCTGCTCACAGAACTCAGACACCACATGGACCTACCCTTAGAGCAAAAAATTGAGCATTCCTTATTTCCTCCTGCAGTCCATGACTGAGTGTGCCACTAAACTCAGAGAGGGGACACCAAACCAGCTAGCTCATCATGGGCTTATTAAGCTCTTCATGGAAGATGCACTCCACACTTTCATTGTCCCTCTCTCCTAGGAAATTTTCTGGAATATGTCGAGGGATGATAACATCCGAGTCTTAGCTGAGGAGCTCACTTCTTCTAGCAGTGAGGAGAAGGAGCCTACTCAGGCCGAGAAGAAAGTTAAAAAAACAAGACACCCCTGGAAAAACACTAAAGAAGGAACAAAAAGGAACACCAGCAATAGGGCAAGCTGCCAAAACAGGGGATGATGGAATTGCACCAACGCCCAGGGAGAAACGACTACAGAGCAGGGCAGAATGGACTGAGAAAGTCCAAGACAGTAAGGGCACCCCTAAGGCAACCTCAGCCAAGATAAAAGAAAAATTCCCCTCGGCCAAGTAGGCTAAAACAGTGCCCTCAGCTTCTACAGGAAAGCAGCAGAGTATTTCTACAGGAAAGTTGAAACCAGCTTCTACAGGAAGCCAGAAAGCAACTGCTACAAGACTTTCTACAGGAAGTCCGAAAGGAGGACAACAGAAGGAGAAGTCAGCTGAAATCCTAGCTAGGGAGGCAGCAGCTGTGATGGCCACCCTAAGTACCTCTCCCAAGCAAAAAGAAAAACAAAAGAGGGAGACTCCTCTGTACTTCAAAGTAAGAAGGAGTGTAAGGATTAAGACTGGTAGACCCCAGCCTCCATCAAAAGAACCGATCACCATCATGGACACCCCTACCACACCAAGGGATAAATCCCCCTCCAAAGAATCCATTACTTATGAGCGGGGGAGCCCAAAAAAATCCTCATGGAGGGACAGAATGGAAAAATTAAGCTCAGAAGCCTCTCTACAGGATGCTGAGGCTATTCTATAGGAAACTTTGGCTAGGCTGAAAGAAACTGAGCAGATGGAGGAGAGAGCAGCCAAGTCACCACAAGAGGAGGAGGGAGCAGCCAAGTCACCACCAAAGGAGGAGAAAGCCGATGTTATCATGGAACCAAACCCCCAGCCCAACTTGGGCTCTTATTATAACTTTTTGGAGGGCGGCAGAATTATTCCCCAAAAGTTCACAGTGCCAGTGTTTTTAGCACTAGAGGAAGAATGGGTACAAACTCACACGTGGATGAGGATCGCTAAATCTAAGGGGGTAGCAGATATAAGACCTCTAGAGGAAAGGCTCAAGGAAGCACAAAGGGAGTTGGCAAGAGTAAGGCATGTGGAAAGCTCCCAGCAAGCCAAGTTAAGAGAAGAAAATGAGCTGCTTAGACAATAGCTCCAGCTGCAGGGACAGAGGAAAGAAAAGGACACGGCAGCCAAGGATCCCTCAGTAGAGCCTCAAGGAAAAGAAGAGATGCAAGCTAATCTCGAGGAATTTAACTAGCAGCTACAGGAAAGGGGACTACAGGCAAATATGGAGATATAATCCCTAAAGCAGCAGGTGCAAGAAAAGGAGGCACAATTGGCCTGCATGGCCAGTTGGGCAATGGAAGCACTGCAATGTAGGCAGCCGGCCAAATATTATGGCCTGTACCTAAGGGACCAGTGGCTGCAGTTCCAAATCAACACGTTGGCACAGAGGGGTATCTCTCACATCCAAAACCCCCAGCAGTTCACAGATTTATGTAACACCAGTTCATCGGAAGATAAGGCCAAGCTTTCAGAGTTTTACCTCCATAATTTGGCCCTTCCAAACATCACTTCATGGGACCCCAACACAGCAGTAGGGGACATGCAGCGGATGGCAATGACCTCATGGTTAAACCACGAAGAGAAGAGAGCAGCTGAGGTCAGGAATGTCATGGACCGGGAGTTACATGAACCATTGCTGATTAGAGCAGAGCCAGGGGACCCCACAGCATTGATATCCACTCACCAGAACCTAGCAACCAACTCTCGGGGTTTATTAGAGTACATGGATCGTCAGGCCCAGGCCATAGCACACTTCGAGGATATGGAGTGATTACTAGGAGACAATTGTGTTCATGCTTGCACCCGTAGGTGGAACACATTGTCCCACAGCCTCAAAATTCGAGAATATCACACTCCAACTTGGATGAGGGAGGCTTTGGCATGGGTACCTCTCTACAAGAAGTCTATGCAAAACCTCCAACCCAATTGGATAGGCCTCAAGCTAAGTCCACTCTTGCTTTTGGGATTGTTAGAGGGAGGCACAGAAGAGGAGGAGCATAAGCAGTGGGAAGAGGTGGAGAGGAAGGCCGGATTCCATGACAGTGTGGAGGACACTACTTCAGAAGCCTGGGATGTGAGAGTGGCCATTAAAGCAATGAAAGACGAGGAGCTTGACTAGTTGCTAAGAGGATGAGCAATCCTTTTAGCAGGGGGGGTGATGATGAGCCCGAAAATTGGTAACTTGTTGGGCTCATTTTGCCTAATTATCCTTGTTCAGTCCTTGTTCAAATCCTTCATTTTCTATAGTTTATGCATTATTTTTAGTATGTTTATGTCATTTGTATGAATAAGGGAAGTCACTTTTCCTAGGTGGTTAACACGTGCTTATTTCAAGTTTTTTTGACACATATTGGAGCAAAGTCAAATCAATCATGGGCTATAAGACAATCAAGCCTGAGGTGAGGATTCGAAGGGGGGTTGCATATGGCATTAAATAACCCTTCCTCGGGATCTTCACCCCCAACTCCGAGCTCCAAAGACCACCAAACCGAATCTAGAAGGCAACCAAGCAGCATTTAGAAGGGACTGTTTAACTCATAGTTTGACAGCCGAGTTCTACAAATTGAGGAGGCCAGCTAGGTCCCTCGTGATGTATAAACGTTGAGGCCTCAGTCTTCGTAAAAAGACTTTTGAAACTATTGTGTACTTTGCACCTCAGTGCTGCCAGTCCTATTTTGTTCTTTTGTAGCCATTTTTGGCATGACTCTTATGATTATTTTGGGATAATGAGAAGCAGTTTGGTTTCCTATCAAATCTGAGTTTTTCATAGGAGCCATAGCTCTCAGGGTTGGGCCCAACCTGAGAGCCTAGGGCCTCCTTTCTGTATTGTTACTTTTTCTTTACGTATCATTGTTTTCCTTTATGCATTTGAACATATTTTTGTTATGTAGATTTCGTTATGTTGCTGGAATAGATCATTGTTTATGAATGACATTGATTTAGGTGCTTTGGTAGGATAATAACAACAAAACCTTCAAGAAAAGGGACAACCACACTCCTGGTTTCACCTCATCCTTATTGGATTTGGGGCTGGAATTGAGGAAACAGTGCTGCCTCACAAAAACACTAGTTTGCTTGACTATCCAATCCTTAGTGTGCTTGTTTTTATTAGCAGAGATTAGTCATGGGTTTGGACATCTGAAATGTTTCTTTGCATAGATGGTGTACAAGGTTTTCTTCCCAAATAAAGTGTTGTTCATTGATGTTGTTGATGGTTAGACTAGACTAGTTCAGGATTTGATCATTTGCAAGCCTTTGATGATTTGATCAAGATACACCGTGCAGGGCATCTTCTCCATTCTTTCATCCACCCAAAGTATCACCTGAGCCACCTGTTCTGTCTCTTAGCTAAGTTTCTCATTTCCCATCTATCCTTTTTGTCCATGAAACCTTACCTCCTTACCCATCATTGCCTTAGCCTTCTTCAAGCCAAGTCAGCCTTCTACTCCTCTTCACCGCTCCATCCACCAGTCCTTAGGCCATTTTTAGACCCCTATCCTACCTCTAGATCCATCCATGACCTTCCCTCACTCATCCATCCCCTAGAAACCGATTTCGAAACATCCTGTAGAATTCTGAAACATCCTGTAGAACCCCTGCAGACTTCCTGTAGAAGCTCACAAATGAGGTTTCGTGATAGCCAAACTTTGTGAAACTCTCCGGAAGAGTGTTAGGGACTCCTTAGCCCCTCTCTGAACCTTTCCAACCTTTTCCAGGCATTCCTCTTCCTTGATCCACACCTGCACAGTAAAGCACAGTTCAAGCATATGCATGTGAAAATTGACAACTTAATCAAAAGTACAAAAAGATGCTTTCTTAGGACAAAGGTAGTTTAAACACATGTCTTTTACCTTAATATAAGTAATGGCATCTCTTTCAGTAGTTTGCACTCTCATTTTTGCATCAGTAGGACTAGCTGGTAGAATTAGGGTTTGCTAGGGTTTGCGCTTTCCTTCAGTTTTTCAGTCACTTTTCGCAAGTAGATTAGCTTCCTTTGAGTTAGTTGTCATCCATCAATTAAAAGCTTCTTCTAAGAGCCCATAGAAGTTGGCTAAAGCCCCTAGCGGACTTGTGCCAGCTGATCAAGTGACAGCTACGGCAAGAGCTAGTACTTGTGCATACAGCACCGTCGTTTCCAAGTTTGTTACGAACAACCGGGTTGATAAAAGTAAAGAAGGGAGTCCCAGGAGTTGCAGCATTATTGCTGCAATACTGGAGCCCACCACAACACACAAGGAAAGTTAAGAAAGAAAAGCCCCGAAGGGAGAGAGAATGTAGGGCGAGGCCTAGGGAAAGCATACAAAGAGAGTGGACACTCTCATGTTGCGATTAATGGAGAATATTGTATTATTGGAGAGAGTTTGTTTATTTGTTGTATGAGTGTCTCTATATTAGGATTGGTTCCTATTTTCTAGGAGTAAGTTCTAATCTCCCTAAATTGATGTAACACATATATTTCCGATATTATGGTTAATGAGATAGAGCGTTCTCTACTTTGGGCAGTCTCCAGGTGCATCTTGCTCACTTGTGAGCTGCTAGTTTCAGATTATAAGTTTAAGCTCTCATAATTTGACATGGTATCAGAACCGGTGAGCCTTAGTGGCAGAATAGAGTGCCTTAGTGGCTGGTGAGCCTTAGTGGCAGAATTGAGTTCCTTAGTCGCTGGAGTGCCTTAGTGGCAAAATCGAGTGCCTTAGTGGCTAGGGAGCCTTAGTGGTTGGGGATCCTTAGTGGCATATTCGAGGGCCTTAGTGGCTAGAGTGCCTTAGTGGCAGATTCGAGAGCCTTAGTGGCTGCAGTGGAGCCTTGGTGGATGAGAGCTTTGGTGGTTGGTTCAATTGTCTGTGTGACAGAGAGCTGAAATTTTGAGGAACCCTGACCAGTGCAGGTTTTGGGGGTCAAACTCGTGCTGATCAATGTTGGCTCTGTGCTATGAAAGGGTGTTGATCAGTGCTAGTTTTAGGGGTCAAACTCACTTTGATCCAGAAAAGCTTACAAAATTTCTATAATGTTCCTAAATAGGAATGTAAGTGATATTAAGTAAATAAACTGTGCAACAACATATAAAAATTAAACACACATCAAACACTCCTGAAAACACTGCCAATAAGAAACTAGTAAGCCATATTATTAAAAATCTACAAGCTAGATACAATATAAAATGGAATGGTGCACTTGGACTTGTTCCAATGAACAAAAAAGACCTACCATAGCTAAGTTGAAGGCTGCCCAGCTGCTGCACCACTCCGCAATGCGCTGCTACGGTAAATTGTTACCTTGCTGAACTTCGACTAGTTGGAAGGTGCCCAAAAACTGCCTATCAAATTGTGTGCTTTTAACCCTGAACTCCTTGGACAAAACCCAGAAAAACCCAGAAGGGAATTTAGCTGAATTTGACTTTGGATTTTTAGCCCTCTTGGAGCCTCTCCCCAGCTTCGACTGTCAATTTCTACTTGCAGGAAAAAGCCTGCAAATCCTACTGCAAACTCCTCCAAAATGTTGGTTTACTAGCAATATCCAACTCCAAGCACACCGGATGGCTCATGGCCAAGATAAATTGCTCCCCAAGTCCCCATGAATTATCGTTGGATGGCCTCTGCGTAGTCCCTCCGTCCAGAAATTTGACTGACTCATGCTCTGGTCTAGCTGGCTGCAAACTCCAGTGAAAATTTATTTACTATGCTTCCTCCTCATTACCCAGATCTCCCAGAAAGCAATGAATCCCCTTGCTGGCTTCCAACTCCTCCTTCGTGTTTCCTCGCTGCCCAGGAATACGCAGTTCTCTCTCTGCACTGATGGCTGAAGTGTGTCCCTATCCCTAACTCCTTGAAAACTCATGTGTAACAACCTCCCTAGGGCAGGCACGAATGGTCCCCCGCAGCAGAGGTTGAATCTCCCGTGTGAGAGATTCGCGGCTAAACAACTAGTAGACTTGCTAAGCAGCAAAACGTACAAGTGAGTGTTTGTTTGCAAATGTAGAAGATAGTCGAAAATAAGAGTTTATCCTCCTTTTATTACCTTCGGCCTCCTTAGCCTCATGTGGGCCCCTCTATCCACCCATTCGATTTCCCTCCAAGCACATTGAATGGCCAAGTTCGAATTCCTCATGTGGGTGGCCCCCACATTCCACTAGCTACTAAATAAAGTCGAAATTTCCCCATAGTTATTAAGTCTAAGGGTGGGGTCCTCCTCCTAAGTCAAAATTGTGCCAAAAATGTGTAGCAGCACCCTGTGACTAATATTTTTGAGAAGGGACATGACAATTTCTCATCAGCGCGACCAACAACGCAATAGAAGGGCATTGATGTTTTTTTCTGCTAGAGGCGGCCTAAGACCGGAAGTGCTTGAGTTGATGGTCCTGTCCAATGTGTTTTTGAAGGCCATATGCCGTGTGGATCAGGGATTGTGTGGATCGACTCAAATTTGGGTCTCTGTACATCGTAGATACCAAGATCGTGAAGATCGCTTGGGAGATTGTTGTTGAGATTCTATTGAGGATTGGATCAGATCTGAGACTCGGAGATTGCCTCAGATATTGCCCCCGTTGGTACGTTTTTCCTGTTTTTTTGAGATTGCCTGTGTAAGATTTTTACTGTTGGCCAGATCGACTGTTGGAGATTAGGGATCTAGGAGTAGATCCATAAATCAATTTGGTCACAATTAATAATCATATGGGGAAGCATACCTGAATGAGAGCAACAAGCTCGATGGGACGAATTATTCAACCTAGAAATTCAAATTGCAGACACCGCTTGAGGGGAAAAGTGTGTGGGCGATTGCAAATGGGGATGAAACGAAGCCAATTCCAGTAGGAGGTAGAACAACGACAATGATTCAGGATTGGGAGAAGAGGGAGAACAAAGTAAATTTGTTGTTGAAATTATCAGTGAAATATTGTATTATCCCTCACATCAGAGAGTGCAAATCCGCAAATGATATATGGGTAGCTCTCAATGATTTGTATGAGATAAAGAATACAAATTGCTTATTGTTCTTGAAGAGAAAGTTCCTCTCCATCAGGATGGAGGAGAATGAATCAGTAGCTACATTCATCTCTCAGATCAAAGAGCTTAGAGATAAGTTGGGCGATATAGTCGAGAAAATGGCAAACACTGATCTTGTCATGATTACCATGAATGGTATGACTAATCATTAAAGATTATCAAATTTTTATTACAGGCTTGAACACTAGGGAAAAAGCCCCCAATTTCGAAGAATTGACAAGGATCTTGATGCAAGAGGAAGAGAGGTGGATGAGTTTGAAAACCCAAAATTCAAATCTCACATTGATGGCGAAGAAAAAGCCTTTCAGAGGGAAACTCGACACGGGACAGAAAGGCGGTGATACACCCTAGAGAAAGCCACCTCAAGGTATGTCTTCAACCAGAATAGATTCAGGAATCAAGTGTTTTTATTTTGGTAAATCTGATCGCATAGCAAAACATTGTTATAAAAAGAGCGTTGATGAAGTGAGACATAGACAAAAGAAACACACAGGGCACTTTGCTGACGAAGACTAGAATCATGAACTCAAATTGTTTGTGTTTGATTCTGCTCTATCTACTGAAATTGATGAGGTCGAAACCTAGTTTGTAGATTCAGAAGCATCCACTCACATGACAGGTAATAGGAACTAGTTATAAAGTTTTAAAGAAACTAGCAGTGGTGCTAACATCTACCTTGGTGATGACAGAACCTACCAAATCAAAGGACATGAAGAGGTTCATGTGATTTTCCATGATGGTAATATTAGACAAATCCAGAATGTGATGTATGTACTAGGAATTAAAAATAATTTAATCTTTGTTTTGATGATTGTAAATCAGAACCTGAAGGTAGATTTTTTAAAACCTATTGTCTCATTAAGGATTTGCTGGATAAACAAAAACCGATTGCATCTAGAATTTGAGTTGGAGGCCTGTACAAGTTGAATGTCACAAGTGTGTCACACCAAGCTTTGACTTCAACAACATTGACAGTAGAGAATCTTGGGCACCAAATATTCAGACACATCAATCTTCCCGATTTAGTGCTGCTACAAAAGAAAGGTATGGTGAATGGATTCCCTGTTTTAAAAAATGCATATGTTGATTGTGATGGATGTGCACTTGGAAAGATGCACAAGGATGATTTTCCCTCAAGTTTAAATAGAAGAAAGAGAGATTTCCTAGAACCTGTGCACACTGATATATGTGGACCAATGCAGAGAAGATGATTAGGAGGAGCATATTATTTTTTATTATTTGTTGATGATTGCACAAGATATACATGGGTATATTTTCCCAACAAGAAAAATCATATGTTTGAATATTTTAAAGATTTTAAAAGTATGATTGAAAAACAGGTAGGGAAAGTCAACAAAATTCTCTGCTCATATCAAGGGGGAGAATACAAGCTTGGTAACTTCATCAAATATTGCAGGGACCATGGAATAATTCAGCAATTTACAGTACCCCACACTCCACATCAGAACAGGTTTGTAGAGAGGAAGAACAGAAATCTGGCGGAGTGTGCACGCGACATGTTGAAAGATAAGAACCTATCTAATGGTTTTTGGGCAGAAGCCATTAATACTGCAGTCTATTTAAAGAATAGGAGTCCAACGAAGAGCCTTGACCTTAAGACTCCATTCGAAGCTTTATATGGTTTTAAGCCTGCAGTTAGTCATTTAAGAGTTTTTGGTTCAAAAGCTTTTTCCAATGTTCCACCAAGGTTCCGGGACGAGGGGGCAAGGGGGCGAGGGGGCGCGGGAGCGGCCTATGCAACAGCTCCCTACCATTTTTTAGGAAACGTGGGGGAGCGTCAGGGTCTTAAAAATTTATAAAATAAAAATATAATTTATTAATTGACTCCACTATGACAAATTGGTTTGAATTGAAAAGCTGCAAGATGATCATTGATATGAATATCATTTGACATTATCCAAATTTATAAATTCATATAAAATAATAAATTAAAATTCTAATTCAGCTGGCAAATTCTAATTAGATTTTGGTCGACAGAGGGAGAGCTTCAGCTTGATAAGGTAGCCACTTGAATTCTGTGAAAAGGTAAATGAACAGATCAGGAACACTGCATTGGCAGTAGAAGGGGCAACTACAATGGGTTGTCCAGCTGTATTGGATCCAACAGCTAGAAAGTTTGTTATATTATATATAATATAGACAGTACACCATACGCTGAAATAAGAGTTTTAGTTCCAGGAGAGATGAGAAGATCACATGAAAGAGTTTCTGACAGTTTACTATCAAATGGCATTGACTGCAGGATGACCATCTACGAACCAACTTGGGTGACCAACGATGGCATGGATAATTTGTCTACCTTATTAGAGCAATGCCATGCAATTCAAACTTCAAATTAGCAGTGTATTTTAGGGGTGAAAATAATTTTCAGACCTGAGAATTCAAGCTGAGCAACTGTGCTCTGTGTAAATTTTATAACTGTATAAATTCATATATAACGACAGTTCCTGAGATTTCTTGTTGCCCCTAGTATTTTGTCATGCTTGCAGTAAATGCATGTTAGTGTATAATCCACCCAATTATTTCCCACATGACATAGGTGCTGCTTCCATAGTTTGTATGTCAAATGTCATGCAAATTAAAAACACAAACTGAATGTCTCATATTCTTTGCCTGTCACTCCAATTATCTCCCCACTGTAATCCAGCCATCACTTGAGAAAAAAAGGAGAAGTTTTAAAAGGGAAAATCCATGTACGTGCTATATGGTCCAGCAAATTTCCATGATACTGACCCTCTAAAATAACGCTTGTTGAAACCAAAAGACAGCACAAGACATTATCCCCGTATAGAACATGAGTAGCTTTGTACCACTTTAGGTCTATTAAATCATAAACTATAAGCAAGGCCATTTTTTTGGGAGCGTGGGGAAACGTCCCCTCAGGGAAGGGAAACGTTTCCCTGGCACGTCCCCCTGAGTTTCCTCCATTTTGGGAGCGTGGGGAAACGTCCCCAAGTCCCTGGAGCGCGGGGGAGCGAGGAAACTAGACCCCTCGGGGGGGGGGGAGTCCCCGTGGAACAATGGCTTTTTCTCATGTTCCTAAAGAGGATAGGAAGAAACTGGATGTGAAGGCCATCAAATGCATATCTATAGGGTATTGTTAAGAGTTTAAAGCATATAAACTATTTAATCCATCTACTCATGAGGTGTTTGTGAGTAGAGATGTTATACTTCATGAGCAAGTTGATGAAGCAAACAGAGACAAAGGCTATGAGGAGTGGCACATTCCTTTGTTGATTGAGGACAAAAATGAGGAAATTAAAGACAACAATGTGCAGCAACAGCAAAAGGAAGAAACTAGTGATATAGGTACAGTCAACAAGCCAAGTCCGCTAAGAAGTGAGCAAGACAGATTTGAGGCAAGTCCGCCACTGAGGAAATCAAGTAGGCAGACTCAATTACGAGCAAGGTATAGAGACCATGATCTTATAACTAGCACTTTAAATGTTTTTGGGCCCTTAAATTATAAAGAAACAAGTAAATATGATGAATGGAGGGCAACCATGGAAGAGGAATATGAGCCAATACTTAAGAACAAAACCTGGTTGAATTGTTGGAAGGGAAACAACCTACAGGTTGTAAATGGTTATGTAAACCTAAATTTAAATAATATAGTAGTGTAGACAAATACAAAGCTAGGTTGGTAGCTAAAGGTTACTCATAAAGAGAAGGAATTGATTATGAGGATACCTTTGCTCCGGTAGCTAAGCTAAACACTATTAGAATGTTGATAGCTTTAGCTACAAAGCATCATTGGAGTCTACACCAACTAGATGTGAAGTTTGCATTTTTAAATGGGGAATTGAAAGAAGAGGTTTATTTAAAACTCCTCAGTCTTTGAAGAAAGGGGAGGCACTTTAACTCTCCACCCAATCATAGGCCAGCTACATTGCAACCTTTCTTGTTAGTGAGCACGCCCAAGTTAGACTCAAAGACTGAGGAGTTCACATCTCAAAGGGTGGAAAGGGGAGAATCACAAGAGAATTGTTGAATAAAGGCCTGAATCGTAGTGAATGTGCAAGGATGGGAGCATGCAGAGGAGCATGGTGTAAAGAGAAATATTGTTGTGTTGAGAAGGTGGAGTTAGGATGTGCTTTGGATTCCTACCTAGCAAGTGGAGATGCCATGTACTCTAATACTTGTTGTGGTTTTTCATAGGTGGAGAACTTGAGGGTGCACTTTAGACTCCCCTGAGGCATAATAGGTGGAGGCACTGTGTGCTCTGGATTCTTGTCAAATTGCTAGTGAAGACACCGTGGTATCTGAATCCCTGTAGCATGAACCTGGGGGAGACACCGTGGGTTCTGGACTCCTATATTGATTGTTGGGTGGAGCACTGTGTGCACTAGATTCCATGAAGTGTTTGATTGGGTGGAGAAAAATGTGTGCTCTAGATTCCTAAGTATACTGGTGTAATTCCTTTGAGAACTTAACTCCTCAGTCTTTGAATCCGATTCAGGCGTTCTGACTAGAAAGAAATGTTGCAATGTAACTAGCCTATGGTTGGGTGGAGAGTTAAAGTGCCTCCCTCAGTTACTAGTCATCTATGTTAATCAGATAAATTTATTCACTTGTACGTATGTGGCACTATGAATGGTAATGAAATTGTTATGAACTATGGAAATTCATATAACATCACAATTTTATGGAGGAATGGGATATTCCTAGTTGGTTATGATGAGCTGTTTATTATATGTTCTCATGGTTATGAGGGGCCACAAGGTTTCTGTGCTTGTTGAAATTTTACCAAGTTACAGACTTGTTTACATGATCTGAATGAATGTTTGACGTGCTCATATTAACTATTACAGTGCGTGAAATTCCATGGTTTGGCATGACCATAAATAATTATTGAGTATGATTGTTGAATTTTTTAATGTTCTAATATATGCTTTACTAGTATATCTAATGGAGTCTGTTTGGGATCCATTGTCTGATTAATATGATGTCATTCTGTTGGAAGTCACAAAGTAGTGCAACCATCGTTTGGATCATTTTTGCACCCGATGGTGGGTATATCGAATGCTTTATTGTTGTGGCATGGCTATGCATAATGTTTCGAATGTGAGTGTGGAATAAGGGCTTTGTCCCTGTGGACTTCGTTGTTCATAGTAATGTTTCTGGAAGTTTCATGGAATTTCTAAGTCTGAGCATTGAAGATATTGGCTTGTATCGGGGACTTGTATTAGTGCTAATCACCGTGATAACATGAATGGTAGGCTTATCGCTAATCCTAATGCTTATTTCAATGTTGTGCCTCATCACCAAGCAATAACTCTTTGGAGTGCATGTTGTAGATGAAAAGTACGATGCCAAGGTCGACATCAGATGACAGAAAATTCATGTCATGCCATCCACCTAGCTCCAGGCTCACGACTGAGCCTTTTTGGACTCGGGCACAATTAACAAAGAGTGCGATGGAAGCCTCTTCCATTTATAAATGGGAAAGCGTGAAATTGCACAAAGAGGGTTTGGCCTTGTGGGACCCAAATCAAGCTAAGGTGACAGATGTCACGAGGGCTAGGTAATTTTATGTGGATGCCATGTAGGTAGAATGACTTCGTAAGGTTGCTGATGTGGTATCTTATCAGTGTGACATGTGGCAGGCAGAAAAGGCCTTTTTGGAAGGCCAAGTCCCTGTGTTTTGGATGACATGTGGCACTGGTAGAGAATGCCACATGGCGAGGTGACATCAGTATGATGTCAGCAAGATGTTGTGAAGGTAGAGTGACGTGGAGCAGATTACGTGGGTTCTACATGGACACATCGACATCAGATGGTGCCATGTGACAAGCCATGTCATCCTGGACTGTGCCTATCAGAAGATTCATGAGGCTTGCCCATGACTCTTGGTATAGGTAACAGAGAGCACGATGTCAAATATTGGTGTCTTAACACGGGAACGTTTATGTCTATGTCTTCCGTCTAGCGTCGGGTTCAGATGACCCTTTCCTAGTTGTGGGCGCAATTAACAGAAGCACAACGGAAAGGGTTATCCATTAGCTAACAAGAAAAGTGGCACTAGTAGACTCCGTTAACTATCGAGGAGGTAGGGGGATCCACTATCAGGTTGGATTATGGAAGTAAATGAAGATTTAAACCACAATGTGATTAATTGATTGGCCACATGGGGTGCCATGGCGCATTACCTCGTTGGTCAGTCTATAGGAGGGCATAATTTTCAATCCAGGAATACAATTGAGGAAAGATTTATATAGCTGGAAAGCTCTTGATGAGCTAAATGTGATGGTGTTATCTAAAGTTAATTCTAATCACTTTGAGAAGGAAGGGAATTTTGTAACCACATTTCCACAATGAGACCTTCGAGGTTGAGTTAATTAAAAGTAATACCTCCCATCAACCCGAAAAATCTAAGGCAATGAGAGGGAGCATTACATTATTAAGGACCCATTTAACTCCATTAAATGGTGCCTGAGCTTAGTAGATTAAATGAATTAAAATGGAAAGAAACATTACAACAATTGGGTTACGAAGATACCACCTTTAATTTTTAAATAAATTAAATGGAAGGAAACATCAACAAGTTGGATAATTTTATTTATAGGAAACCTTTCTAAAGTCAATTAGCTGCCCTTAGATTGCACTGCAGTGACTTTTTCTCCTGTTATCATACAAAAATTACAATATAACTGGCCTGCGGTATGCCAAAGCAGCTAGATAAATTGTACCACTAATAAAACCAAGGAGTTACTAATGGGTTACAAGAAAGTGATCAAGCTGCATTTACTAATGTTTGTGAAATATACCCTAGAGAACAGAGGACCAATATTGGGCTGGTTTGCCTCTATATACCAGAATTCCCCGCGTAAAGCGCTTAACAACACAAATTACCAACATACAAAATATTGAAATTGAAAATAGACAAGTTTGAACTTAGCAACATAAAGATGCATCCTAGATATGAAATTAAAAACAGACAATTTGGAGATTAACAACAATTAGATGCATCTTCCAGAGGGGTAATATAAATATCAGACTTTCCCAGCGAAAAAAAAAGAGAGGAATGAACAACAAACTGGACATTTCAGCAACTACCCCAAACCAAAGAGTAAACATAGTGTCTTTCCGGAGATAAATGTGTTTGAATAAATGGAAAACCACTTACCTTTAATTTCGTGATCGTTACAGAGGGCTAATGCCATAGTTGTTTTGCCAACACCTCCCATACCTTGCACCCCAACAACTGACACCTCTCTCTGGAGCAGAATCCTCTTTAAATTCCAAATATTTTTCTCCAAGCCCACTACAAAATCAGACTTTAGTAACCCATCATAACTACAAGGAGGTTCGTCTGAAGTTACATCAAACATGTCATCTGCAACCATCTGTTGAAGTATCATGGCATTCTCATGGGGATCATTGGTGAGCTTGGAGATTGTTTCATTCATCTTGCTCCCATCCACTGACTCCGGCTTGTAAAGATGGCGAAGACTCTTCAGTTCCGTTACGAGATTTTTCACATCAATGATAATGTTAAGAGGCATCTGGTACTGAAGGAAATCAGAGATCTCCTTCTCTAGCTGGTGGATTTGAGAGGCATACCTGACATTGATGAAAAAGTTAAAACGGCTGGTCTTCTCACACTTCTTCACCAATTCAACGCCCTTCATGAGGATTTTCAGAAAATCCTCATATATGGGATTTTGCTCAAGCTTAGGCTTTTGTAAATTCAACAAACATATATGCTGAAATATTTGAATAAGGCCTCTGAGCAGTGAATCCAATCTACTGCATGAGTTCTCGCAATTAACTCTATCCATCAGAAAGAGTTAGCAAGTGAGATACAGATGCTCCTAATATACTTATTTCTCTCAAAATATCACTCTCCTTCAATAGCTAACGTTCTCGACTCGGCATTGCTTTGATAATTAGCTGAATATGATTTATAGCGAACACGGTCTACTAGCAACATTTTGAAAACGTAAAGAGGGGTGGCATAACGAAACAGTACCACAGTTTCAAGGGTGTAACGAGGCAGTGGCACAGGAAATTTCTGAGCTATTATTTCACAATCACAAGTCAAGTCAAGTCAAGTTAAGGTCCAACAAGTCAAGCCAAAAGGTTCCTAGATCACCGGAGTGGGAAATACTGGGTAGTTACCTGGAAACAACAAGGACTATACCTTGTTCTAATTATTATCAGAATAAGAAATGGAATAAATACTTCTTTCACAATCACAAGTCAAGTCAGGTCAAGTTAAGGTCCCACAAGTCAAGCCAAAAGGTTCCTAGATCACCGGAGTGGGAAATACCGGGTAGTTACCTGGAAAATAACAAGGACTATGCATTGTTTAAATTATTATCAGAATAAGAAATGGAATAAATACTTCTCTCTTCAATTGGAGGTGGAATACTCTATTAAAGATTGAAGATGCTTTATAACATACATTATTGAATATAAAATGAGCATAATTGTTTATTTCATATTTAAAATTATATTTTAATAAGGCATAGCTTATATTCATATTACTATATATATTTATTATAAAATGGAATATCTAATCAAATATAGCCTAATCCAAACCTTCCATCCTATTAATCCAAACTTTCTATCTTGTATTCCGATGATATTAAATTTCTGCCTCACAAGTAAGGTATATCTCCCTCTTAATTTTTAATGGTATATATTCATCTTATTTTATATTAGAAAGTTTAGAATAGATTATGTTTTCCTTAAAATATAAGATGAAATATGGATTTCAAAGATATACTTTATTAAATATATAAAATGAAATATAAAAAGTGAAATAAAATAGTATATATATTATTTTATATTTCAATAATTTGAATATTTCTCGGCTTATAGTATTTGTTTTATTTATAATTTTTTTAGAAAATAATAACACTAAACTGTTGACTCTTGGTGTCTCTGATCGCCGATATGTGATTTGATTGTGACTGTTGATTTAGCCACGATCCAACGGTCTATGATTAACCGCCATATCGCAATATCGCAACTCCGCTAATTGTTGCCCCTTGGCACCTTTGATCGCCGATATGCGATTTAATCGGGACCGTTGATCCAGCAATGATCCAACGGTCCACGATTAATCGCGCTCACCCTTTACAACCTTCCAAGGTTTATCCCAATAGCTTTAAGGGTCTTCTGCCGCTGCGATTTGATCTCAGCCATTGATCTAGATGATCCAATGACTGCTAAGCGTCACTTGCACTTCTCCACAATTCCTTTTACTTAGGATTTTTTCAATGTTTCTTCAATTTCTTGGTGATTGCTTCTTTAAAGGTTTCATCCTTCATTGCTTCTACTATGCCACTCTAATGCTCCAATTCCCCTCCAAAACTAACTCTCTTTTTCACTAAGATTCAATGACTCCTTGTGATTCATCTCTGAGCGTGTTACACCCTTGCGTACTACAGAACTCTGCCTGTACTTCTTTACAGAATCTACGAGTTCATAATTCACATGAAATCAAATCATATACACTCAATTCACACATATGCACGCCTAGAATCGAACTGCTACTTTGTATTAACACATAAAAGTAATTGATTACAATTGAGACTCTCAATCTCTCTCACAGGCCTGATTCTCAACACTTGTGGCCTCTACTTGCCCGTAGGCTTATATATATATATATGAAAACATTGGATCGGATCATTGAAGGTCTGATCAATCCTCTAACAAAAGCCTAAAGCTCTACATGCATGCATACATGGAGAAAAGCCTCCTTGACACTTTATTCCATCTTTTCTCTATTTTAAAACAGAAAAGCCTCATCGGTCCACATCTATTCCTTTTATGCCTAAAAGCTCTCCCTTGCTCCTAGAATCATGGAACTACTCATGTTTTTATTTATTTATTTTGAGAGCATCTAATTAAATCACACTTAAAGGCCTAAATATTACTTTGACTTGGAACTTAAGAAACTATCTCTTAAAATGCATGACCCCATATGTCTATTATTTATAATGATTTTCTTGGGGCTGAATGCTCCTACATCAATTCACTATATTTTGATTAGTAAATGTGTTTTTTTTATAATAGCAAATGCTAACCCAATGATTATAATTATTATCTTAGGACTAGGAAAGTTTCATGCAAAAAATAAATGTTATAAGTGCATTGAAAATTCTAAGAACCTTATATGCTACTTAGTATGAATCTTTAATAGTAGCTTTTCTCTTTACATCACATACAACCAAGCATGAGGAAATTGTCAGCATACCATAAATATTTTTTTGTTTGCTGGGTTATGTTAATTATAGGCTTTAGTAGTGGTGACTCAAGGGTATCTAAGCTCTCAATGTTATTCTTTGTTTGCATCTTGCCTAAACCACGCTAGCCCCATTACTAAACTTTTGCACACCGAATTTATAGCTTACACTAGTCAAAACACGTTATCACCATTTATTTTCGAAAATGAACAAACTCAATTTAAATTTTAAATTTCATTCTTTGTGCCTTTTAATTAGCCTGTTCATTTTTTGCCCACGTTTGTTTTCTAATTCAACTATTTGTTTTTCCTCCCATCATTTTTAACTTTGTTGATTGTGGCTTTTAGTTTAACTATGCATTTTTCTTTAAGATGGTTTTTTTCCAAGTATGATTTGGTATAGAAATGTACATAATTTTTTTTGTTTTTTTCCAATCTAATAATTGATAACAAAAAAATTACATTATCCAAATGTGAAAAGCAAAATACCTTATCACTATTTATTTTAGGCCCTCAAGAAACTCACCATAATTAATTAATTAATTAAGTATAAATCGTATCAACAACTTCCATTGAAAGATCTATATTAATCACATAAATAATGCCATAAATCACAATCACAACTTGTCAATTCCACACAGCCTTGCAATGGAAGAGCAATTTGGTTAGAATTCGGAGTAATTTAATTCGCTGAGAAACCATTTTTGGAGTGGAAAATTCAGTTTCAAATTTCATGGAGCTTTGTGTGCAGTACAGTCGGAATTTTGTTTTATGGATGTCTCTTTCTATAATCTTCCGCTCTATTTTTTCCGGAATAAAATATCTAAAATTTAAAAAAACAAGAGGTGCTGCGGGGCAGCTAGTCCCTGCCCTAAGCTGGAGGAACTCAAACAGGCTGAGGAAGGGTTGAGTTAGTGACTGACATTAGCGCTAAAGACCCAGTACGCCTAGCAAACACTGACTCAATCACAAATTAGGCTGGCTCATTAGGCCAGTAAAAGAGACCTGGTTTCTGGTCCTGGATAACGAGTGATTCTTTCCAGCCAGCCTTAGATTTCTTATTTCCTTGGAGTCAGGGTGACAAAAGACTGAGGCAAGAAGCCTTTGATATATAAGTTTTGACATTGCACTATTTTTTACTTCGGCTACTTGCCTAGAAGTTGTTCGTTGCCTCAAACCGGCAGTTCCAACGCCTTTTAAAACCTCGGTCAAGGCTAGTGGAATTCAATGGTTCTAGTTACCTTGCCTCTCCGGACGGAATGGATTTTCTGTCCCTAACGGTCCAGATATTTCATGACTTGGACCACACACAGATATGGAAAAACCAGTCTTTGATGTTTGACCACTCTTGCCAGGAAACCACCTGCCACCTTTGAGAGCAAAGAATGGGATGAGGGCGAGACAATAAAAGTGTCGAAGTCTTCGACCTTCCGGAACATAAGACTTCAAATGTTGTCTTTGAGAGATGCATCTTAAGCAGAATGAATCAAGCCAGCGCCACCTTTAAATGGAAATCTTCAAATCTAACAATAAAATATAATTAAAATAGTAAAATAATCTTACAAGGTTCAATTAGTACCAAAGCACATGAGATATCTGGGATTCAAAACATTTACGTTAAAATCTGTATTTTCTAAGGGAAACTGTGTCCATAAATTTTGATGTTTTAAAGATAATATGGACTCGATTTATGCCACTTAAAAGCCCGTGGACAATAACTAAGCTGAGTTAACATGGGTTCATCTCGTAAATGGATTATTAGCATCTCGCTTTACGAGACAAGGAATTTAGTCTACTTTAAATAAAATCTTTGATAGGGAACCAAACTATGAACAGGTGCGCATGTTTATTGTCATACTATAAGCCCTCATTTAATAAAAATCAATGTAAAAAATGCTATCTGGAGAGCACGAAGCCGTAAAAGGAATTAATCATTTAGATGCCAGATTTGGGTATTGAGGGTGGTATATCTATTGTAGAAGTAAAAAAGATCATAGTCCATATATTCAAACACCAGGTAGAGAGAAAGCTTTCGACCTTCAATCCATTCGATCTCCACAGCCAGCAAACTACGGCATATATAAAAAAATATAAGAGCGGAGCAGAGAGTTCTTTCAGCATTTTAGCGCATCATCTGTTGTAGACTGATAGAACAGAAAAGCAGCGATATGAACTGCCCTGTGAAAATTAGAAATATATTCGTACTTGATAATGTGTTTACAACGAGAGAGCATATTGATGTTGGAATATTAATTCCAACTGCATGCACTGCTGGCGGATGCTGTGCAAGGATAGCGACGACAGCGAGTTATTTGTCGGAATCCGCCATAGCAACAACGACCATTAAATGGTGACCGGAAAACTACTTCAGAAAACTGCTAAGCCATTTCGCACCGCTTTTTGCCAAAGGTTGTTTTTCCCTAGAGGCCTCCGACACAATCCGCTCCAGCCACGTGTCCTCAGTACGAACACAAAACTACCCATTCCCCGGACATTAAAAATCGTTTGAGTTGTGTGGCTTAAGGAAGCGAAATGCGTCTAATCAGGTCAACGCACATAGATCTTTGTCAACTTGCCTGAACCTTATTGCCTGACCGCACACGTGAAGGAATTAATGTAATTAATGGTGTTTCGTAAATTGTAAGAAAATGTTGGTAAGTGTTTTAATCTTTGTTTGCACGGATGGGTGCGAATTAAAGAATGGTATGGGCAAGTCAATGCCCTATTTTTTTTTAATGTTTTTGATATATGAGTTGTGTGGTAATAAAATGAAACCAGTGTGAAAAGAAAAGAGACCAGAGCAGGGGATGAAATAAAAAAAAGGTTCGCGGCAGCAAATAAAAACTAGAAACGCACAGCAGTTAAAAAATATAGGACTTTTGTGGAGCATATGCATTGAAATGCATAGAAAGGAAATGAATGGTAGCGCAGCATAGCGCGAATGAAAGAGGGCTTGCAGCAGTGAAGAAAAACAGGGGAGCACAACAGTGCGAGGAAAATAAAACTGGAGTGAGGGTTGAGAAACCAGAGCAGGGATGAGATGAGAAGAAGTGTTCATAGCAGTGAGGAAAACCAGAGGTTTGCACAACAGTGCAAGGTCAAAGATTTGTAATAAAAAAAAAGGTGAACGCATATGTATATGCAATTTTTTTTGTTATGTGTTGACTATTGTGTGATGCAAGGGATATAAGGCACAGCAATGGGAAACATAAAAAAGGGGTTTGAAATGTAATGGTTGTTGGTTGCTCAAACGAAGGGAAGCAAGAGCGAATGAATAATGACTGAGTGAGTTTTATTTTTGAGATTAAAAGTTATGTAAGAAATTCTTACAACACATGTAAGAATTTTATTCTACAACAATAAATGTAAAAGCTCTTTTACATCAGTAAATGTGAATGAAGATTTTACACAATAGTGTAAAAATCATTTGTAACAGAGGCAGAGTAATTTTGTTTTTGGTGAAAGTTTTTGGTGAATCCCTCTGAGAGAGAGGAAGACAATTGTATCAGGCAGTTTATAAATTAATACAAGTTTATGTTGGTTGTGAAACTTTGCTTTGTTCATAATTTTTTTTTTGGGGCTTCCCTGTGCAAAAGATCCTGAGGAGAAAACAGAGCATTGCTCTGTATTTAGTTTGTTTGTTTGTTTTTGGGATTTTATCAGAAAAATCCCCAACAGTGGTATCAGAGCAGATCCAGGCTCTTTGAAGGCATCAAAGAAGCTGAAGGAAGGTTTATTTGCTGCAGCAGCTTCTCTAGCAGCGTGAAGACTCAGCAAAAGGATTCAGGTATTCCTCAAAGTTTTTCTTGTGTTACTATTGAAGAAACAGTCAGTTGTTTTAAAATACACAGTCAAGTATTTTAAGGCACTGTAAAGAATGGCAAGGTCAAAGAAGAAAGTCTCCAATCCTCCTAAGGATGTGTCTCCCTCTTCCATTAAAATAGAAGGCAATCTATTTGAAAACATTCTATTTGAGGCTCCAACGTTCAATGGGAACTTTGATGTATGGGAAATAAAAATGAGGACTTTCTTAAAGTCTGAAGGGATTGAAATTTGGGAATCAGTGGTTGATGATAGTAAGATAGATGGAGAATCCAAGGAGTACAATGCAAAAGCAGCCAAGACAATCTTGGATGGGCTGCCTGATTCTTTAAAGAAGAATCTAGGAAAATATTTATCAGCAAAGGATATATGGGACAGACTTCATGACCTTCACTCAAAGGGAGCACTGACCATGACCATCAGTCAAGAAGGAAATTCTGAACACATCATAGAAGTTGAAAATGAGAAGGTTGACCTCATCAAGCTTCAAGTACAAGAAAGGGATGAAGAGCTTGCCAAGCTTAAGAAGGAACTTGATCAAAGCAAAAGGGAGCATCATGAAGAAGTCATATCCATGACAAATCAATTGAATAAAGAAAAGAAGCAGGAAGACATCTTGTCAAGTCAACTTGAACAAAGGCACAAGAGAGTGAACAAACTTGTAGAAGAGATTGGACAGTACAAGGTAGAGGTCTCCTCCCTTAAGTCTGAGCTACAAGAAGCCAGGAAACAGGCACAAGAAGCTGAAAAGAAATGGAGAGCAGTCAAGCAAAGAATGAAGAAATCTCCAAAATGAAGTCAGATATCATCTCCCTTAAAATAGTAGCAGCTGAAGCTACTCGTAGCAAGGAAGAAACTGAGGAACAACTTGCAAAGAAGAATAATGAGTGTGAAATATTGGAAGAAGAGATTGTCCTCCTCAAGAAAAAGGTTGAAGGGATGAATAAAATCATGAAGAGCTCTCAAGCCTTGGATGATATGCTCAACTATCACAGATGTCCATTTGATAAATCAGGACTCGGATATGCAGGTGAACCCTCAAACAAGAATGAAAATGCTTTAAGCAAAAGAGATGTGAAGAAGCCAGAAAGAAATGGTGATGATCCTAGTTCCAACAAAGGCAAGGAGAAAAATCAAGGCTACAATAGAAGAAATCCTATTCCAAGAAGAAATCTTGCTCCAAGTAGAAAACCAGCTCCAGAAGGAAATGTAGATGATGTCAAAGAGGCAAGAAGCAATGGTTATCATAAAAGGATCTCAAGGCAGAAAGACTTCAGAAGTACATCAAGGAAACCTCCATCTCCCAGCTACCAAAGTTCATTGTTTGGTTATTGTTATTCTTGTTCAAACTTTGGTCATATGGCAAAAGACTGTAGAGCATTTCATAGAGATAGATGTTGTGGTCTCCGACAACCTTGAAGAAACAATTTTACAGGAAGAAATCATGAAATCTTATTCATGAACAATGTAGAATGTTTCAAGTGTCATGACATTGGGCATATGGCACATGATTGTAACTTAACATGGGCTCCTATGCAAGCTAGACCCACGCAAAAGAATAAAGTTACACAAGTATGGAGAAGGAAGGAAATACAATCTAAAAGTCCCTTGAGCTCTCCAGTCGATCTAAGTTTCTTTTGAGAAAACTTCGCTGAAAGAAGACAATGCATACAGTTAAGGGGAGCCTGTAATTTTCATCATTATTGCTGAATTATATTAACAGTTATTCTTTGATGAAGATCTTCTTATAGGGGAGAGATATGAAATTAAATCTGCCATAAAAGCAGAGAAGAAATGTCTGCAGGGCATGGAGATTGCGTGGAATTTTGTTGTTGTTGTTGCATTGTAATGCATTACACACAGAAGTGTGAGGTAAGTTTTTGTTCAATGTAATGTAATTAAAGTGAAGGCGCAGCAGCGCGATAAGAAAAAGGGAAACAAAACGCAGCAGAAGGTGAGTAAAATCAAAAATAAAATGAAATGAAGAATTTACATAGCAGAGTAAAATGAAGGAGGAGCATGTAATGTATAAAACGGAAGCAAGCATCAGTACAATCATGAATTTTTTCACACAACAGTGAAAAGGGTAATGTAAGTCTTGTTTTTTATTGTTGGAGAATATGTAGTAAAAACACACAGTAGTGTGAATATGAAAAATGCAGCAGCATGAAGATTTTTTTGTTGAAGAAATGAAATGTAATGGGCTGCAGCACATATAAAAGAAATTTTTCTTTACAGCAGTAAATGTAAGTGCAGTGAGTGTGTTGTTCATTGAACTGAAATGCAATATATGCAACAGTAGTGAATGTAAGAAATATTTACACACAACAGTGTAAATTTGTAAGCTGGGACAGAGTAATTGTTCCAGAAGAGACAGAGTATTTTGTTTTTGAAAAATGCACAGTAGTGCAGACACAATAGTGCTTCAGCAGTGTTAATTTTGAAGACAGAGAGAGAGTATTTTTCAGAAGAGACAGTGAAGTTTATTTTTTGTTTTGGAACTGTACTTGAAACAGTTCTTTTTTGGTGCATCCCTCTGTTAAAGAGGAAGATGCTCTTTAGCATAATCTCCAGTGAATCCCTCTGTTAAGAGGAAGATCTATTGTCTTTGGTGAATCCCTCTGTTAAGAGGAAGATGCTTTTCAGCATAGACTGGTAAATCCCCCTGTCAAGAGGAAGATGCTTTTCAGCATAGACTGGTAAATCCCTCTGGTCAAGAGGAAGATGCTCTTCAGCATAATCTCTGGTGAATCCCTCTATGTGAGGAATTTTTTTTTTGTAACAGCAGTTTTGTAATCCCTCCGTCAAGAGGAAGACCTTTTTTTTGTAACTGGCAGCAAAAAGAATTCTAAGGAAGTATCTGGGTATGTCTGAACGCCCAGCAGTTGAAATTAAAGGGGAGTGTTGGAATATTAATTCCAACTGCGTGCATTGTTGGCGGATGTTGTGCAGGGATAGCGACGACAGCGAGTCATTTGTCGGAATCCGCCATAGCAACAACGACCATTAAATGGTGACCGGAAAACTACTTCAGAAAATTGCTAAGCCATTTCGCACCGCCTTTTGCCAAAGGTTGTTTTTCCCTGGAGGCCTCCGACACAATCCGCTCCAGCCACGTGTCCTCAGTACGAACACAAAACTGCCCATTCCCCGGACGTTAAAAATTGTTTGAGTTGTGTGGCTTAAGGAAGCGAAATGCGTCCGATCAGGTCAACGCACATAGATATTTGTCAACCTGCCTGAACCTTATTTCCTGACCGCGCACGTGAAGGAATTAATGTAATTAATGGTGTTTCGTAAATTGTAAGAAAATGTTGGTAAGTGTTTTAATCTGTGTTTGCATGGATGGGCGCGAATTAAAGAATGGTATGGGCAAGTCAATGCCCTATTTTTTTTTAATGTTTTTGATATATGAGTTGTGTGGTAATAAAATGAAACCAGTGTGAAAAGAAAAGAGACCAAAGCAGGGGATGAAATAAAAAAAAGGTTCGCGGCAGCAAATAAAAACTAGAAACGCACAACAGTAAAAAAATATAGGACTTTTGTGGAGCATATGCATTGAAATGCATAGAAAGGAAATGAATGGTAGCGCAACATAGCGCGAATGAAAGAGGGCTTGCAGCAGTGAAGAAAAACAGGGGAGCACAGCAGTGCGAGGAAAATAAAACTGGAGTGAAGGTTGAGAAACTAGAGCAGGGATGAGATTAGAAGAAGTGTTCGTAGCAGTGAGGAAAACCAGAGGTTTGCACAGCAGTGCAAGGTCAAAGATTTGTAATAGAAAAAAAGGTGAACGCATATGTATATGCAATTTTTTTTGTTATGTGTTGACTATTGTGTGATGCAAGGGATATAAGGCACAGCAGTGGGAAACATAAAAAAGGGGTTTGAAATGTAATGGTTGTTGGTTGCTCAAACGAAGGGAAGCAAGAGCGAATGAAGAATGACTGAGTGAGTTTTATTTTTGAGATTAAAAGTTATGTAAGAAATTCTTACAGCACATGTAAGAATTTTATTCTACAGCAGTAACTCTTCCTTCTCCCCATCCGTTTTTAGTCTTTTAAGCAAGGGATTAAACTTTGTCCTTGCCCCTAGTAAAATCCCTGTAGATGATATTATTTGTGACGTGGAGCATGGAATCAGAGATCTGCCTGATAATATTAAGGACACCGTCAGGCAAGACTGTGCTGTGGTTCTTAGGAAGGCTAGACCCCCTCGGAGGAACCTCAGTAAGGAAGAGTTCGATGCCCTAAGGTCCTTAAATCAGAATGAAGACATTGTGGTCCTTAAGGCGGACAAAGGAGGGGCTACGGTCATCCTCGACAAAGATGATTACCGTAAGAAGATGTTAGATCATCTTCAAAACAGTGGCAGTTATAAAAAACTTGCCAAGAACCCTCTGAAGAAAATCTCCAAGACAGTGGCTCACGCCATCAAGTCTAGTAGCTCGGTGGGTGCCCTATCTCGTAAGCTCGTGGAGAGCAATCCCATCGCTCCTAGGATCTATGGGGTGCCTAAAATCCACAAGGAAGGGGTCCCTCTGAGGCCTATCGTCAACACCATCGGGGGTCCGAACTACCTTCTAGCCAAGTTTCTGGCTCTTAAGCTTAAGCCCCTGGTTGGCCACACTGATTCCTTCGTGAAGGATTCTGCATCCTTTATCATGGATCTCGAGGATATTAGGCTCGACCTTGAGGACATTCTTGTCAGCTTTGATGTGGTCTCCTTGTACACGAGCATTCCTATAAAAGAGGCCATGGAGGTGATCTACCGCCTAACTGATCCAGATACCGCTCATCTGGTTGAGGTATGTCTCACTTCCACGTTCTTCAGTTTTGAGGGTGAGTTCTTCGAGCAGACCTGTGGTGTTGCCATGGGTTCCCCCCTCTCCCCAATCGTGGCGAATCTATTTATGGAAGATTTCGAAGCCAAGGCTCTTGCCTCGGTTCGTCTCCCTCCTAAGCTTTGGAAAAGGTATGTAGATGACACTAATGTCATCTGGTCCCATGGCCATGAGGAGCTGGATCATTTCTTGGATCACCTCAACGGCCAGTCCTCCGCTATTAAGTTCACCATGGAAAAAGAGGTCAATGGCAGCCTCCCTTTCCTGGATATTCTTATTTCTAGGAAGAAGGACGACTCTCTCTCCCACGCGGTGTATAGAAAGAAAACGCACACAGAGCAGTATCTTCACGCCGATTCCCATCATTTCCCGGCTCAGAAGATGGGTGTTCTTAACACCCTAGCTACGCGTGCCCTCAGGATTTCAGATAAGGAGAGCCTGGATGGAGAGAGATCCCACCTCCTTGATGTCTTTGTGGAAAACGGATATAGTAGGCAACTTGGACGGAAGGCTTTCCTTAGAGCCTCCAAAAATGCGTTGATTAAGAAAGAGCCTAAGGAACGCCATCCAGGTGTCCATCTTCCCTATATCCAAGGAACCACGAACAAGATTGCTTGGATCCTTAGAAAGTTTGATATTCCCTCTACCTTCAGGCCCCTCAGAACCATTCGTAATTCCCTGCGATCGGTGAAGGATCCTGTTAACCCCAAGGACTTGAAGGGAGTTTATCTGATTCCTTGCTCTTGTGGGACTCCCTATATAGGAGAAACAGGGCGCTCCATCCAGCAAAGAATTTGCGAGCATGCAGCAAACCTGAGACATGGGAGAACAAAGTCCTCAGCCTTAGCAGAGCATGTGGACAAGACTAAACATCATGTCTGCATTGAGGAGGCCAAAGTCATTGCTAGGGTGGATCGGTTCCATCATCGCAAGTTAAGGGAAGCTATTGAAATTGAACGAAGACCCAACAATCTCAACCGAGATGATGGTTGGAAGGTAAGTAGAAGTTGGATCCCTGCCCTGTCATCTTAGGGTTTCTTCCTTCCCCCTTTGGTTCATCCAGGGTGCATTCTTCGTGTTGGTATCGTCTAAATCTTTTCGAATTTATATATATTTATCGCTGGCAACTTCATATTATGGCCTTTTTAGTATGTTCCTCCGGTATTTATTTATGATTAATATTCGGATTTTATGTAGAAATATGATTGTCTCTTTGATGAGGGCTGATGTGAGTCCTTTGCTTGTCATTTATTTTATTCCTTTGGTCATTATTATAGGTATATATAAATTATGATAATTATGTTAATGTTATTCTTATTTATTTGTGTGATTGCTAAACTTTAAACTTTTATTTTCCGCTCTTTTTAGCCTTTCCAAATATTTTTCTATCACAAATTATATATATATATATATATAATCTCAGTAAATTAATTAAATTATTAATAAACATTCACACATACTTTTCAATCTAACCTCGTAAGATGGATATTATTAATTGTAAATTTAATAATCTTATAAACAGATAAAATAGGATATTACATCAATGGTAAGGAGTATAATTTTACTAACAAATGATCATACCTTTAATAAACATTCATATATATAGTTAGGTATTAATTTAATAACTTATGACCATTAAAATTATATATTTATTCATTTATTCTTATTTTAACCTAACATCCTATTTTTTTGGAATATGAATGGAATTCAAGTAACCATTAGTATTACTATATTAATAACATAAAGTTATTTAATTAAATAAATTACTTGTGATACTATTCATTTTACCTAATTTTACTTATTTCTAGAAATAAAATAATATTAATATTGTAAAAATAATGAGAATATTAAATTTATTAATATAATTTTTACCTTGGTCCTAGGGTCAAAAATAGCCGTTTTATAGCCGTTGGAGTCTCTGCTCTGTCTATTTAACATGCTAGGCCAGATCTGTCTTCAACTTGTCCTGACGATGAACCACACTAGTTGGTTCGAAACGCGTCGACAAAGGTCTTTTTCATGTGATTTACGCCGAAGCTCTTCTTACAACTATGATGGATCACAGAAGCCTCAATTCTACTAATAATGTTGTTGATTACCTCAACCGACCACCGGTCATGGCACTAATCACTGTGATTGACTACTTTGGGCATAAGATTTCAACGTGGTTGCATCTTTACAAGAGCAATCCAAAATTCGGCAGCACATACTAGACACTCTTGGAAGGGAAGCAAGTTCCAAATTTTCACCTTCAAGATGCACTGTTATGCCACCTAGGACACATATGTGTTCCTTCAAGTGAGTGTCCAAGATGATTTGGGAGGTGCACTACATTCGGGTCGTTGTATATTTCAGAGTAGAGAAAAAAGTGGTGGTATTGCAGAAGTATTTTTATTGGTTGAAACTTCATCAGGATGTTGGGAAGTACATTAGATCTGAAACTGCTTGTGCCATTGCCAAGCCAACCATCAAGAAGAAAGGCCTGTATAATCCTCTACCTATTCCTATTCGGCCTTGGAAATCTATATCCACGGATTACATGTCAGGCCTTCCTTCTACTAAGCACGACAATGATTGCGTTTTCGTACTCATTGACAGATCCTCTAAGATGGTCATCATGGTGGCCTACAAGAAGAGTATCACAACAGAAGCCACTACTAATATCTTCTTTGAGCAAGTGTGGGTACACTTTGGGATCCCACAGTCCATTGTCTCAGATCAGAACATCAGATTCCTAAGTTCATTTTGGTCCAGTCTCTGGTCAATGTCGGATACAAAAATTACTAAGTACATGGCTTCCCATTCCCAAACTAATGGCCAAATAGGGGTTGTCAACAGGATGATCGTACGCATTCTACGCATGTACAACTCAAAGCATCCACGCACATGGGATGAAAGTATCCCTTATGTCCAACATAGCTACAATAGAACTCTCCACAACTCAACAGGCCACAGCCCCTTTTAGGTAGGGTTGGGATTTCAGCCATTATGTCCCACTGATGTGGTAATACCATTTGCAGCTACTCACGCAGATTTGGCTCACATCTAGCCCGAATCCAAAAGGGTTAACAACTTCATTGAGTGCATTCAACACATCTGCCAGCAATTCCATGATATATTGGACAGATCCAATGCTAAGTATAAGTAGCGCCATGATTAACATCGAGTGCCACACAAGTTCTTGGTGGGCAACAAGTTTGGCTACATTTGCAGCAGGAGCGCCTCACTAGACCCCATCGCAATATTTTCTCGCTCCAATATGGGTCATACACCATCACCAAGGCTATCGATAACAATGCCTTCGAGGTTAGAATCCCACCATTCCTTGGTATGCACCCAATATTCAATGTAGACCGCCTTCAGCGATACTTTCCACCATTGTTGGACACATCCGACATTGCAGAACAACTCACACCAATAGAGCTCAACCTGAACTGCATGGAATAAGCCACAACTGATTAGATAATGGATACATAGATTAAGAACACTCGCCAATAGAGGATACAACTATTGAGTTGTCAAAGCAGGCCAACTCCTTCACCAAGGAAAGTGGTTCACTAGGGACCAGGTTCAACAAAAATTTCATCACCTCATGGAGGCTCTACATGCAATGGGGACCATTGCTTCCTAAGGGGGGAGGAATAATCTAGGTAGATATTGGTGGCCACCTGCCTATTCCACTTAGACCCTCCAGTAAATTTCATATGTTACCTTGTTTATTTCATCATTTACTATTTTTAGCAATTTTTCGGGTCCTGAACTTCCAGAGCAATTTTGACCCCCTAAATGGTGTTTTTTTGAGGTCCACTGTAGGCCCATAGTTATAGGTAGGGCCCTGTGGCAAAACTTGTAGTACTCAAAGAGACCTTTCCAACAAGGTATCGTATGCGTCAAACAGAGATAATATGACCAAGTTACGACCCCGGGAAGTTGGCTACCCAACTAACCCCAACGAGGCCCACAAACTCTTGGTGTTACATCTCCTAGGGTTAGGGTTTTTGTTAAACACACACATGGAAGAAACATAATATGAAAGATAAAACATGAGAGTAAATTTTTTATTAACAAAAAATATACATTTATAGTACATGGTGTGACCTTTGGGTTCCACATCCCAAGGTCTCTTGGACTTCGTTTGTCTATTCAGCTTCCACATTAACCCTTAGAGGATTAGGTGTCCAACATCCCCCCCCTTAATACCAAGAATTATGCATGAATCCAAGAAGAGAGCTGTAATAATATGCAAAAATGCATGGCAGCACTAGGCTGAATGTGCTCTCTAAAATGTTGGTATAACGGGCGATGGTTTAAGGATGACCACCAACACTGGAACGCTTAGTGCAGTTCCTGAAACTCTTCCAATTCCAGCATGAAGCTCAAGTCTTCTACTAGAGGAAGTGATCCTGATGTTTTGAAGAGGAAAACCTTCAACCATGAAAGGGAGGTACCACCCCACATAAAAGGGAGAACTTCAACCTGAAAAGGTAAGTCTCAACTTGTGATGGTTTAAGGATGACCAACAACTCTGGAATGCTTAATGCAATTCCTGGAACTCTTCCAAAACTGGAAAGAAGATGAAGTCTTCTGCTAGAGGAAGTGTCCCCAATTCTATTCCTGGAACTCTTCCGAAACTGGCAAGAAGCTAAAGTCTTCTGTTAGAGGAAGTGTCCCAAATTACCAACTGAAGGCATGCTCAGGGGCATCTTTGTCTCTGGCTACAACTCTGAAACTGGTGTGGTAGGTTGTGGCTCAGGCTCGCTTAATGTGACTTTGAAGCTTGTAGATGACCATCATTTCCCCCCTGTCAGATACAAGGTGAGATGATGGAGAAAACTCAGTTACAATACTATTCAATACTCTTGAACAAGTTCTGACATGTGACTGAAATATCTTCTTCGCTGTTGATGCCCATTGCCAAGAAGCGATCCATCCAAGATGAATCTTTGTTCTTGCAGGAGGTTTGTTTCTGAATCATTTGTTTAAAGAATGATTGTTTTTATGACAGTTCTTACATGGATGAAGATCAAAACAGTGATCTTTCAAATGGCCAACTTGGTCACAGTGTTGGCATTTCACAATCTGTTGTTGTTGCTGTTGCTATGGAGGAGGGGCAGAATCTGGAACAGCTGAAGGTGAATTGTCATGAAGTAATCCAGCACTCTGAAACTGGATGGGCTTTGAGTAATCTAGAATATGAAAGGACAAATCCTTGTCATATCCAAGACTAGTTATGTGCTTGTCGTGGACAAGCTCTTCCCAAGGTTTGATGATGGGCTTGGGAGGTGCAAGCTGAACTTCTGCATCTGCATGTAACCTTGCTGCTTTCGTGGGTACTAAATCTAAATGAACTGTAAAATTATTGTCTTGTTGTTTATGGGAGTCTGTTTCATTATTCTGAACAGAAACAGGTTCAGAATGATGACTCCATTGTTGTAATTCTTCCTGCTATAGTTGATATTCAAGCTGCAAAAAATCAATTTGTTCTTGTGCATATTGTAGACATGTGTGAAATCCAAAGAGAGAGTCTTTGTTGATTTTGAATATATTTTTGACACTAGAATGTATTAGTGTATTCAGTAACTCTTATACTCCATAAAGTCTTCCCATTTTGTCAACAAATCAAACTCTGTAAATGTGGAGTGTCAGCTTTAATTAAAAATACACTTATTTAACTTATTTTCAAAGACATTAGAAGTTGCTTCAATTTCGATTTGCACCAGGTTTTGGCTGAATGGTGAAATCATACAAATTTTGGAATAAGGGGATAACTTCTATGTACTTTAATACTCTATGGGAACTTCAACACTGAACATAAAAACCATAATAAGTTTTAAATACAATGCCACAACTGGGGCAGCAACAACTGCAAACTTGCTTGGATCCTTCAAATACTTCTTCACTTTCTCATCCAGTGGAAAAGAATAGTCAAGTTCAATAGTGACTATTAATACATTCTTGTAACCATTGATGATAGCATGTGGAACAACTGCAATTGTGGGATAATTGATCACTAGAGAAAGAGCTGTCACACTAGAAATACCATGTTAAACAAAGAAGCTTTCAATAGTCTCCAATCTCCAAATAGTGAGATAGATATGTTGAATTGATGAGTGTTGGATAAAGATATTGAAGAAACCAACCATCTCTAAGATGATGAGAAGCAGATATAACATTCTATAATAACTTCCAGTACATCAATTTGCTGAAGCTCAATCCCGTATTTCATTCGCTAACAACAATGTTGGTATGCACTAGGAGCAGCTAATTGATGAGCGTTGGATAAAGATATTGAAGAAACCAACCATCTCTAAGATGATGAGAAGTCGATATAACATTCTATAATAACTTCCAGTACATCAATTTGCTGAAGCTTAATCTAGTATTTCATTCGCTAACAACAAGGTTGGTATGCACTGGGAGCATCTAATGACAAATGTCTTTGCAATTAAAATCTGGGAAGGTGAAAAGAAATGAAACATATTTCTGGTGATTATGGGGGAGACATCTGTCCCAAACTGCCTCCTTGATCTTCTAAGCTTGGCCTTCACGACGATGGCTAATGACAAATGTCTTTGCAAGTATTCACGGTCTTCCTTTTCTTTTTCTTTTTTTTAATCCATAGTGATTCAACTTATGACCAGAGGAAAAAACACAACATATTTAAACAAAATATTATACCAGTAGTTTAACGTATAGGATGACAGGACCAATGCATACTTAGGAATTTAATGCACCAGTCTCTACGTCGATTCTTCAACTGATTCAAACTTTTCAATGCACCATATTGCAATGTAAAGCCTCAATGTACTAGAAATATGACCAAAATTAATGCCTTTTCAATGCTTGATGTAGAGCAGTAATATACAAATAGGATGTGGTTCCCTCCATCACATATGACCCATACACTCCAACCATTCCAAGCTCACGGCACCAAGAGTCACAACATGGTTAAGATTTCCACTGTATACTCAATGCACAATTTTTTCAACGCTTCAAAAACCAGTTCTCACAATGGACATTCAACGCAATTCCACGTGTTTTGAATGCATAAAATCTTAACATGCCAGTGTATATCCTCTCTTCTCTTCAGTAGCTTAACACGGAGCCCTTAGAGACAAGTCTCAAAAAATCAACAGAAAATAGATTGATATTTTTCTATTTACTAGACTATGTATGCACAACCAAAATCTTTGTGCAATAAGATTTGACCCACAACAATTAGTTGCTCTGATACCATTCAACCTTTTAAAAAACCTTAATGCAACATCGATTTGGATTTACATACCATGATCAGTCTCCATATATAATGTATGGCATGACCTCAAATAATGCAAAACAACATGTGAATGAAGGTTCAAGGCACCACTCACCAGTCTCCAGTCTCCAACCATGCAAACGAAGTACAACATGTTCAACGCATATATATATGTCAATCGTCTCAACGTTAGGCAACGTTCATTTCTTCACCTCATTCAGTATTCCAACACACAAAAATATACATAATTCAGACCAATGTTCACCACGACAACGATTTCGACCAACATATTCAACGTAAAGTCCTTCAGTCTTCCAGCAATCGTAAGCACTGACTATTCCTTGATTATGTCACTCCAATACCAATTCGACGATTGCAAGGAATCCAGCTATGGATTTAGATACAACTTCCGTCGACCTCGATGTAACTTCAACCTCCACAAGTCCTACGCAGCAGCACCCGACGTACTTAATGGAGCTCCTGGTGATCATCCATACCCACTTCAATTACATCGATATGATTCTCGGCGAAACCCGTTAATGTATGACTACGAGCTTTGTGGATGTAACATCCTTCTTATGAGCAGCAAATTCTTGTACTGTGGATGGTTGGAACCGTTTAGACTGCAGTTAATTTATCTGTTCAATTGTAATGGAAATGAGCAGGTGGAATATGGAACTGAGCGCAACACTGATACTGAGAATGGAATGAATACCATGACTGGTTCCAACAACAAAGCAGTGTGTCAGAGAGCGTCCAGAATCGCAGAGCTACACTTCTGCAATGGAAAAGAGCGTTTCTAGAATCCACTGGAGTGAGGGAATAGGCACAGATTTCGGAGCGTTAAAGTAGGCATAGAGTGAGGAAACGGCTTGGATAGCAAATGACTTCATGCAGAAGCGGTTATGGAAGACGACAGCTGCTGCACAGTTGTGTCGTTGGGTAGCTCAGGAGAGAGAACAACTAGATTTCAGGTAAAGGAGCATCTAGTGCAGAGAAGAACTGAAGTTTCAGTGAAGCAATTTTGAAAGGCACAAAACCGATAAGGAGAAATGCTCAAATCTACAAAGGCCACAAAACAATGGCTCAAATTAATTATGCAGGGCAAGAATATGCCTGTTCTGATACCATGTTAAACACACACATGGCAGCAACATAATATGAAAGATAAAACATGAGAGTACATTTTTTTATTAACAAAACATATACATTTATAGTGCATGGTGTGACCTTTGGGTTCCACATCCCAAGGTCTCTTGGACTTCGTTTGTCTATTCAGCTTCCACACTAACCCTTAGAGGATTAGGTGTCCAACAGTTTTATTTGTTTAGGGTCTTATCATGTTTTTCAATAATAAATAGGCCCTTGAGCCTCATTGTAACACAGTTCAGAGGCATGTAGTTGCCACATCTCTTCTCAGAGATAAGCTACCATCGCCCGAGCTAGCTTATTTCCATTCTGTTTATAAGCATAGTTCAGTATTTCTCTATTAATGAAATGAAGTTTTTCTGCTGCATCTCTGTATTTATGATTATATATGTGATTTGTTGCGTTCTTTTTTAAGTTTGGATCATTGAATGACTTGCTTTCATAGGAAACACGATGCGTGAGAACTAACACATGTTTTCTGGAATTCAAACCTCGATGAAGGGTAGGAGACTTCCCGCACATTACTATTGAACCTAAATACTAGATAATTATGAATCTTAATGGTTAAAAATGTCCTAATTAAGAGCATATGTTTCCTCTTAGAAAATCAAATTTGAATCTAAAAAGGATAAAATATATACAATTATATAAACTTAAATAGTCAAATATACAAATTGTTGAAGAAAATAGGGTAACTCAAACTTATGTCTATCGATTTTACTTCAAAAATTTATTTATTTGTTTAATAAAGTTTCAAAACATTATTTATTTACTTTATAAATTTTTATCAAATATTTTCTTCTACAAAGAAATAAAAACATAAAAAAAAACATATATATACTAATATTAATCAACTCTATTATTTCCAAAACTAAGATAAATATATTTTAAACTAACATTAAAAATATATAGTTATATTAATTAACTCTATTTTTTTTCCACAAAACACACACACACACATATATATTGTAACTAGGTTGAGCCTAGGCCAAGGCCAACCTTCCTATTGGTTGGAAGAAAACCGATCCATCCATGATGGGATGCTTATCACCAGGATTGTACGAGGCTCAGCTGAGCTTGGACGCCCCTTGGGAAGTTTAATTCTCCCAAAGTGGCTTCCACTCCTCAACCTCTCCCTATGAGATTTGAACATGTGACCTTGTGGAGATTAAACCTCATGCAAACCAATTGGTCTACACCTCATGGGTAATAGTAATATTAATAGTAGTTTAACTCTATTGTTTCCAAAACTAACATAAATATATTTCAATCTAACATTTTTCAAAAGTAAGAGGATGACAATTTTTTTTCCTAAAAGAAGAGACATATTTATTTATGTGTGTTCAAATAATATGGGTTAAGATAAAATTGTTATTATTATTATTATTTATATAAATAAAATTTATTTAGTTAAGATAAAATTGTTTTTAAGGGGTGGTAGAAGGGAGAGGAGTACTCTATAGTCCCTATGAGGACAAAGTGTTCAAGTTTGCATTAGACCTTGGTCATATGATAAATAATTAAGTAGATACATATGGTCTCTACCAAGGAATTTTGTTAACCAAAGAACATCAAGTGGACACACTTATGGTTATGGGAGATTCTCTCCTAATTCTAAATCATTTGGTTAAAAGCTCTCTCTAAAAGGATAAATCAAAGGAAAACATCATGAAAAGAATCAGGAAAATTGTGAAAGATATATCGTCCAAAGAACATTTCTATTTCCTAAGAGACTTCAACAAAGAAACAAACAAGTATGCTAACAAGGCATGCAAATTGAAGATAGGTAATTAAATATTAATGACAAAATCATGTATGTTATCATTCGCTAATGGTGCATTAAGTTTATTAAAAAAATTCTCTATTAGCTTTATGTGTTGTAAATTGTATGGTTTGTTGGGGAAATTTTGTAAGATATTCACTTACAAAAACTCCTCTTTTTGTTGCTTAGATATATTCTCCTCGCAAAAACCATGTATTCCTATTAGAAATGAGAAAACAATTGGAAAATTTTGATGAATTAACTATGTAATACCTATGTGTTTACTACGAACCAGACAAATAATTATTAAAATATAAAGACTCTTTCTGGTTAAAAAAAAAAAAAAAAAAAAAAAAAAAAAAAAAAAAAAAAAAAAAAAAAAAAAAAAAAAAAAAAAAAAAAAAAACAAAAAAACATTTATTTATTATCACTATTTTTTCAAGATTAATATAAATTAATTTATTTTTATTTTTTTAGATTGCTAAGTTATGTGATTTTTTAGATGACTAGCACACATGGCATGTAGCTTGGGTAGTCGTGACCTAGGGGTATATAAGTCATTAAAATCACCTTAAAATCGCACCCAACTTGAGCCACACCAACCCTTTGCATGGTTGAATTTTTGCCCACAAAGTTTCGAACCAATGCCCTTTACACTACGAAGTGCCTTAATAAAAAAACCATGTCACCATCTGCTCTACCCCCCAGGTGAAAATTTTAATTTTGATTTTAACCTAAATAAATTTATGTTAATTTAATTTATTATTAATTATTTTATAACTCTTAAATTTAATTTTATTAACATATACTATTCGTACATAAATTATTAAAAAAAGTAAACCTTTAAATATTTTATATAAAAGTCCCTTCTTCCACAAATAAGGAGGTCCCTAATATTATAAATAATCAAAGAGATTTGATCCCTCTCGACACTTGGTAGATCGAGAGTTAAAATGGATCTAGGATGGTTTAATTTCCCTTTTAAATAAGTTATATTCCAGATGAATAACATGGGTCATTTTATTTTTATTTTTATTTTATTTTTATAGGGTTATTTTTATAGGGTTATTTATTTTTGTTATTTTATATGACCCTATTAAAATACTTACATGCATATATTAATCTTTTATTTATTTATTTATTTATTTATTTGTTTTTATTTTTATGTAATTAGACTTAGTCAAAATGATAAATAATACATTACAACATCTCTCTCATATTGGTCACCTCTCGGCACAATAAGGGAGTGAGTTACATCATTTTAAATCATAAGATTAAAATAAATTTATTACTATCTATTTTATTTTGAAATATTATTTATAAAGTTTTATCAATTAATTTTTTTTAAAATGAAAAAAAATACATATAATAATATTAATCAAATTTTTTTGTTAGCTTAACTATGAGAGATCCTTGAATTTAATCATTTACATAATACTTCGTAATATGGCAATGTACAAATGAAATGAAATACAAATTCAAACAAAAATATAGAGCTACAACAAAAATTGAACTTCAATTCATTAATAATAAATATTGAAAATTGTTTACATGCAGAATGGAAATAAACTAGTGCAGGCGACGGTAGCTTATCTCTAAGAAGAGATGTGAAGTTGCATGTCTTCTAAATTGTGTTACAATGAGGCTCCAAGGCCTTTTTATTAGTGAGAAACAAGGGAAAACCCTAAATATCCAGAAACCTTACCCTAGGAGATGAAGTGCCAAAAGTTTGTGGGCCTTGTTGGGGTTAGTTGGTACTTCAACTTCCCGGGGTCGTAACTTTGGCATACAGTCTTCATTTGACGTGTACGATGCCTCATTAGAAAGATCTATCTGAGGAATACAACTTTCGACTATGAACCCCTACAATAAACAATTAGTTTTCCCATTTTCCAAAAAAAACGTTGTTTAGATCCTCAAAAGGGCCCCGAAAGTTTAGGACCCTAAAAACTACCAAAAATAGTAAATTGTGCTACAATTAAGGAAACAGAAAGAAATAGTGTTGGGGGTCCAAGTGGAATAGGCGTGTGGCCACCAATATCCACTTGGATTAGTCCTTGCCCCTTAGGAGGCAGCGGTCCCCATTGCATTGAGTACCTCCATGAGATGGGGAAACTTCTGTTGAACTTGGTCCCTGGTGATCCACTTTCATTAGTGCAGGAGTTGACCAACTTTTACAACTCAATATAGTTGGATCCTTTTTTTGCGAGTTTTCTTGATTTGTGTGTCCACGATCCAGTCAGTTGTGGCATGTTCAATGTAGTCTAGGTTGAGCTCTGTTGGTGTCAACTACTCAACAATGTCTGATGTGTCCAACAATGGTGGGAAGTATGGATGAAGGCAATCCACATTGATTACAAGGTGCAAGCCAAGGAATGGGGGAATACGGAGCTCGAAAGTGTTATCTCCCACAACCTTGGTGATATTGTAAGAACTATATCAGAGTGTTCGAAGCTTCCAATGGGCTTTGACCAAGCGTTATTTCTGCAAATGTAATCAAACTTTATTTCCCACCTAAAACTTATGTGGCACCCGATGTTGATCATGTCATTGTTTGTGCTTGGCATTGGCTTTCTCTAAGATGTCATGAACCTACTAGCGAATGTGCTCAATAAACCAGGTGGTTCTATTAACTTCATATTGAACATGGGCAAATTATTCCTGTGTAGTTGCAAAAGGCAGTGCAACATCAAGGGGACACGACAGTTGAAATCCCAGGCCCACTTCAAAGGGGCTATGGCCAGTTGAGCTATGGAGATACATGTTATAGTTATGTTGCACATAGGGAGGAATCCCATCCCATGTCTATGGATGCTTGGAGTAGTACATGCACAATATGTGCACGATCATCATATTGACGACCTTTATCTAGCCATCAGTCTAGGGGTGGAATGCAGTCGACTTGGTGAGCTTTGTGTCTAACAATGATTAAAGGCTTAACTGAATGCGCTTAGGAACCTGATATCCTGATCTGATATATTGGTTTGTGGGATCCCAAAATGTACCCACACTTGTTCAAAGAAGATTTTGGTAGTGGCTTCTTCTATGATACTCTTCCTACAGACAACCAATATGGCCATCTTATAAAATCTATCGAAAACCACAAATACACATTCGTTTCCATGCTTGATAGAAGGAAGGCCAGTAATATAGTCCATGGACATGGATTCCTAGGGTCGGCTTGGAGTAGGTAGAGGATTATATAGACCTTGCTTCTTGATGATTGGCTTGGCGATGGCACAGATAGTGTAGGATCTAATGCATTTTCCAACACCCTATCGAATATTTGGCCAATAAAAATCCTTCTATAGTATGGCCACATTTTTCTCCACACCAAAGTGTCCTAAGACCCAGCTATAATGTGCCTCCCAAATCAGCTTGGGACACTCGATTGAAAGAACACAAAGGTGGCCTAGGTAGCATAATAATGCATCTTGGAGGTGGAAGTTTGTAACTTGCTTGCCATCCACTAGCATATGATATGTGGTGGCGAATTTTGGATCATTTTTATATAGTTGTGTCCATCTAGAGACCTCGTGGCCACAAGAGTTGAGAACAGTTGCCAGTGCTTCAACTGGGGGCTGACTGAGGCAATCTAAAACTTGATTGGTGTTTCCCTTCTTGTATTTAATGTTCAAATGGAATTGTTGCAGATATGTGGACCACTTTTGATGGCGATTATTATACAACTTCCCTTTAGGTTTGTATAAACTTAAGAGGACGATGATCTATGTGGATGGTCATCTCCTTCCCCAAAATGTAATGTTTCCATTGATGACAAGCATGAACGATGGAATACACCTCTTTATCATAGGTGGGGTATTTTCGAATTGTATCGGAAATTCTTTCACTATGATAGGCCATCGGATTCCCCTGTAGGGTGAGAACTACACCAATAAAATAGTTAAAGTTGATTGTCTTAATTTCAAATGGTTGTTATAGGTTTGGCAATGTGAATACTAATGCAGAGAAAAGGCGATGCTTCAGCTCAACGAACACCTTGTGTTGGGACTCGAACCAAAAAATTATTCAATTTTATAATGATTTTATATATAATCTCTATATAATGTTGGCGATTTTTAAGGTAAAATAATTTTAAATTCTCAAATTTGGGCCAATCATCTCTTATAAAAATTGGAAATCGAAGAATCTTTTTTGTGGAAAAATCATGGAAAATTAGCCCACTAGGTGAACATTAGCCCCAAAAATTTTCCATGGCCAAAGGTGCATTTCTCTAAGTTAGCACATAGTTTATGATACAACAGAGTTTGAAGGACCTGTCAAATGTGTTGTAAGTGCTCTTCCCAATTCTTACTGAAGATGAGGATGTCGTCAAGGTATACAACCATGAACGAGTTGCTAAAGGGCTACAAGATGCCATCCATCAACATCATAAAAGTCGCAGGGGAATTTGTCAACTTGAAAGGCATGCCTAACCACTCAAAAAGACCCTCCTTGGATTTTAAAGTAGTATTATATACATCTGTGGGATCTATTGGAACATGGTGATAGCCAAACTTTAAATCGATCTTGCTGAAGTACTTGGCCCCCTTGAGTTGGTAAGAAGGTCATCAATCTTTGGGATTGGATACATGTTCCTGACAACGATTTTATTTAGTGCATGTTGTCAATGCATAGTCTCCAGGTCCCATCCTTCTTATGTGCAAGTATAATCGGGCTCCCACAAAGTGAGGAACTTGGTCGGATGTTCCCTTCTTACAACAACTCCTAGATCTACCACTTGATTTGTTCATTTTACATAATAGAGCGATGAATTATCGACCCATTAGATAGAGTTGCTCTGGGGGTGAGATCGATCGAGTGCTTAACCTAATAATGCAAAGATACCCATGTGGGTGAGGAGAAGATTTCCCTGTATTCTTCCACAACCTTATCCACCTGCTTCTACTGCGTGGAGGAACCCTTCCCGGGGGTCATGGATGTGGCCACGGGCTTCCCCTTACTTTGAGAGCGAATAAAAAAAAGAAAAAAGAAAATATCAATCTAGGAGATGATCTTGTTGTGTTTCTTAGCAGAGATGAAAGAAACGACAGTAGGCGGGGCTACCTCCTGTACCCTATATAGCTTATTTCCCAAAGTGATAATAATAGTGCGAGGTCTGGACTCATACACAACATGACGCTTCCACAAGTATGGTTGGCCTAATAACACATCACATACTTCAAGAGGAGCAACATCACACAGTACCTCATCCATGAATGGCTTAATGTTGTAGGGAAGGTGACATTGTTGGCTAACGCAAAGATCTCATCCTTGATGGAGCCTCCCACTGGTGTATGGTTGTAGGTGTGGTCTAGTCATTCAGCCCAACCACTTAATGACCTTCGCTGAGATGAGGTTCTTTTGGCTCCTGTTGTCGACAATGAACTGCAATGGAGACTCCTCCACCTACATTTGTGAGTGGAAAAGATGCTCCCCTTCCTTTGGATCTTCCGACTGAATCTTTTGGACCTTGGTGATGGAAACAGTGGAAATGGGATCTACATCGATAATCGACTCCCCTTTGTCATTCCCCTTGTCTAATTTTGACTCAGAGTCAGAACATGCATCTGAATTTGAAGCCTTTAGCTTAGCCATTAGTGACTACTTGGTGTGACAATCATTTGCGTTGTGAGTGGGGCTCTTGTGTAACTCACACGACTTTCATGCACCCTTCGTTGTCTTTTTGGTGTCGTTATTTGCTTGCTGATTTGATAGGTTGTATTGGGTCACCCCACCTTGGCTCTGTCCTTTGTTTTGCGGTTTAGGGGTGCATTTTTCTTTCTTTGGATTTTTAGATCAAAAGTCTCACTTCTTTTTTTTAAATTTCAGCTTGATCTTGATAGCTATCAATATGTGGTACCAAGCAAGGAGATGTCCAGGATGTTGAATAAAGTGTAACTAGGCTTGGTCTTCATAAATGTAATTTTGGTCTTTATACTTGCAAAAGAAAATAAACATTATTTTTGTAAATTATAAAATGAGTTTCTTGCACATTACATAGGTCCAACACATGTTGAAGTGCTATAGGAAATTCAAAGAGTCAAATAATATTAAATAGCTCTTACTGATCATATATGTAATGTATCTGAGTCAACCTAGTGTTTAGATCAACCCTCCAAGGCAAGCACAATCCTCTTAAAGAAGGCAACAAGAAAAACAATGAAGAAAGGCAGTCATGTCGGCCTCAAAAAATATATAAATGACAAGTTGACTCATATGTGGAGACACACCAGTTCACTGTGACATTTCAACTTATTCATGGAGACAGAACCACTATAAATACCCCGTTGAGGTCACCACAGGAAACATAGAACTCGAGCTTGTATGATATTTTCATAGGTCTGTTATAGGATCTCAGATGATACAGTAAGTATAGGATCTCAGATAAGTGGGATAGTATTTTCGGATGGATACAATGGCACAGAACTTCAGATGGGTACATGAAGGATCATTCTTGGATACCTCTGCAATTTCATAAACAAGTACAGTGAGAAAAATTGCAGTCTCCTCCTCCTTTGTGGTGGAAATCTCAACATACCTACAATCATAATCTCGGTACAAGGAAATCAATCTTAGTCTTGGTGCAATATTAGTAATGAAAGTCTCAATAATAGTCATAGTCTCAGCCTACCAAAACAATGAAGAAGCCTCACTATCTCAGCATATGTGTGAAGAGACGGATCCTGAATTGACACACTCTATCTCAACAAGTATTCTAAATCCAACCATGATCTCGTTCTTTAATTATCTTAGTATATATCTAGTTGTCATGATAAAGGTCTCAATGAATAGCATTGATCTCAGTAAAAGTGCAACAATATTCTCGGTGAATGTGCAACAAGGTATAAATATCTCAGTGATAGAATGATGATGACTTATGTGTAGCAGCAGTGATGACTGTAGTAGCAGTGATGATGATCTCAGCTATGACAAAGAAGAGGATTGGTGTCTTGGTCTTGGAGTGGCTAAATAGGTCAAGGGTCATGGTCTTGGTACTCATCAATTAGAAACTCTATAAGAATAATTTCGTGTTGGTTTTCCTCTCAAAGAGTGAGAAGTTTTGGCCCTGGTAGAAAACCAACATTGTGTGTTCTTGTCTCTTTGTTTTTGGTAACTATTTGATGAATATAAGAATACATACTCTAATAAGAACAAGTGAATATTGTTCTAAGAAGTAAAATCAAATAACTCACAAATAGTTATCATGCAAGAAGAATCTCATTTACTATAACTACCCTAGATTCTTCAACATGGTATCAAAGCTAAGTTGTTGAAATCAAAGGAAGGGTAGCAAGAAAGACATAAAAGGATAAACCTTCAAGAAGGGCATCAAAGAAAGGTTGAAGAGTTTTTCCAAGATTGAAGGATTAGTCTACAACAATATTCTACAATAACAATCAAGGATCAGGCTACAACAACAAGAACATTTGTCTCCACAGTCATCATCAAAAGGCCACCAAGACCCTCATCAAGATATATACAAATCAAGGTAACTCAAAGAACCTCAAAACAAAGATCACATCATCTTGGAATAGGTTGAAATCCTAGAAGAAGCCTGATCTATACTACAAAAGAAGGAAATTCATATTGAAGACAAGAAGGGAATGTCATCTCCAAGGTTATAAAATCAAGCAAGGATCATCTCCTTGCCCTAGAAGAAGATCATATAAGAAAGAAAAAAATCATCCTCATCAAAAGGAACAACCTCTTCTATTGAGGAAAGACTCCCATACAAAAGAAGGTCATCCAAGAAGAATAACTAATATATTCTTCAACCGTCATCAAAGCAATCAAGGTGAAGATTTCATCTTCACATGACAAGTAGGTATCTTTTCAATTTATAAATTTGGTTAAATGACTTCATGATTACAATGACATCTATAGGTTGGATGGTTCATCAAGATTCCTTGCATACAGAAGGAGGATAGACATATTCCTCTAAGTAGATGAAGTCATTAAACATATCAAAAGGTATCCTCTGAATTTATGGAAAGAGATACTTATGAAAGGTCCCCTCACATAGAAATATTGGAGGCATCAAAGAGATGTAAATGATAAACTCATTATATTAAGGTGCAATGAAGAAGGTCACATGAAATCTGATCTACATGAAAGTAAAGGGTATCAAAGGATGTAGGCATAAGGTATCATCTACAAGATCTAGGAAGGAAGATAACCATCATTAATCTATAATTCACTAACATATAATCAATGTAAAAAATATCCATGGGATCAGAATTTACCTCACTCTACAACTTATGGTATCTATGTTAAATAGAGAAAGGCAAGTTGATGGAAAAAATATTGAAGGTTAAAATAACTCAACCATGTGTAGAAAGGAAAGGCAAGTTTGGTCCTCAAGAAAGACAAAATAAGTATATCTAAGATTCAATGATATGGAGAGATTATAGAAAGAAGTTCATATCGCTAGAAATATGGAGGAAGCTGAAGAAAAAGGGACAAGGAAAGAGGGAGTAACAAATATCTACTATGAGTAAGATGGTATCCCTCACAAAAAGGTTATATCATAAGTCATTTGTTATAAATATGACCATGATAATAAGATGCATTGTGGCATCATGGAAGCATTAGAAACAAGAGCTCGTGACATAACCATGGGAATCATGAAGGAAAAAATCCATGGCAGAAAAACATGTAGGATATAGCTCTTGGGAATCTCATTGAACATTGAAGGAAAAAGAAGAAGTCATCCCAGACAAGGTTCACCATACATCAAAAAGGAAACATCTACCATATGGGGATATACAAAATCCTTAAGATTATTTGATGGAATCCTCATCAGAGGGTTCAATAATCTAGAGAGGAAGCCTATATTTCAACAGGAACTCCAACTTTTGGAATTCATGGGATGATGGTGTGATGACATGAAGCAGATCCAGGGATTGAAGATCTAATTAATCAAGGAAGCTGCTAGAAAAATCCTAAATGACTTAAAGGTAAAATAAGGTATGTATGCTTGTGTTTAATATTATAATGTCGTGTCATATGGTTGCAGGTAACATGAACCATTAATTCTATCTTAAGAAGCATGATCAAGAGAAAAAGGATCTCCTCCTCTGAAAGGAAGCAAGAAGGCATAAATCGCGCTAGATGAAATCAACATAATATATGAAGTATGAGGAATTTGACTACAATTAAGAAACTCTGATTGAAAGCTCTTGGGGATGGAATATGTGAGGAAGGAAGAGATCATAAGATATGCAACCCTGATGAAGTAAATCAACATCCAAACACCAAGAAGACTTTACTAGAAAATCTCCCAGAAAATGTGAAGACTCTGATGGAAAAATGAATACCCTTGATAATGGATATCTTTTGGAGATGTGTCAACATGTATGCAGGATGTTGATACCTACATAAAGATGTCACGATGAAAATAAATCTTATAAGGTACGATTTGATTTAATGTTTTGATTTCTGGAATAATATCTGGATGAGCTCATGCAAGGCTACTGGAACAAGAATTGTAAGTACAAGTACAACTAGCATTCATGTGGTGGATAGAAGAAGAATGATGAAAAAGTAGCCATGTGACGAAGGTTCCAAATATGAAGAAGGCCACTTTCCATGAAGAAAGGAATGACATGATGAAATAAGGAGGAAAGTTATCGATGGTTGTTTCCCTACAAGGAAGAAGCTCAACTAAATTTCATGACATCAAGGAGAGAAGTTGATCAAGAAGCTGAAGGACCCACGCAAAAGAAGTTGTTGACGTATAGAAGAGTCCCTAACTAAGAGGGAGCTCTGATAAGTTCCTAAATAAAAGGGAGCTTGGGCAAGTTCCTGATCAAGGGGAACTTGGGCATATCTTTCCTAGTTAAGAGGGAGATATAGACACAACATTCTTGTCTTCACTTTGGAAGAAAGAATGGAGGATTGGGTAATCACCTGGCATCTGATGCTCTTTGAGGATGTGTAGGGCATCCAAGACAAGAGTAGGAAAGAGGACCTATATTCTTTGAGGGTTGGGAACCGAAGATAAGAATAGTCCTAGAATATCATAATCAGTGAATACTCGGGTAGGTATGTACCATGAGAGACAATGATGAAGGTTAATCATTGGTCTCACCAACATTGTGCTCTGATCTGATGAGAAATAGAGTTGTCAGTCAAGGCCTTGTTGTAGAAACAATGTTCATTACTACGATGCTATACAGATGGGTTACCAATATAATTCTTCTTATGAGAAATTCTTCAGATTGAAAATGACCAAATATCATTATGAATACCTCCCTAGTTAAGAGGGAGTGTTGAAGAAAGTGTAACTAGGTTTGGTCTTTATAAATGTAATTTTGATCTTTGTATTTGCAAAAGAAAAGAAATATTATTTTTGTAAATTATAAAATGAGTTTCTTTCTCATTACAAAGGTTCGGCACATGTTGAAGTGCTCTAGGAAAGTAAAATAAAATATTAAAGAGCTCTTCTTGAACATATATGTAATGTATATGAGTCAACCTAGTGCCTAGATCAGCCCTCTAAGACAAGCACAATCTTTTTGAAGAAGGCAACAAGCAAAACGATGAAGAAAGGCAGTCATGTCGGCCTCAAAATATATATAAATGACAAGTCGGCTTATATGTGGAGACACACCAGTTCATTGTGACATGTCAGTTTATTTATGGAGACAGAACCACTATAAATACTCCTATGTGGTCACCATAGGATACACAGAACTTGGAATTATCTGATATTTCCGGAGGATTATTACAGGATCTTGGATTGCACAGTAAGTACAAGATCTTAGACAAGTGGGACAGTATTTTCGGATGGATACAATGGTACAAAACTTCGGATGGGTACATGAAGGAGCATTCTTGGATAACTCTACAATTTCGTAAATAAATACATTGAGAAAATATACAATCTCCTCCTCCTCTGTTGTGGAAATCTCTGCATACCTACTGTTGGCCCTCAGTTTTGGTCTACTTTTGCTTAGGGAAACCTACTTAATCCTTATATTTTCCATCCATTTTCCATCAAAACCATCTCATTTTGATGTATTTTATGCATATTCAAGTGTTTAATTTTAATTTTGCAATTTCTAGAAGTTTTTATGAAAATTGAGTTTCAAGTGCAATTTTGGACTGAATCAGAAATTCTCGTAATAGCTATGTGGATGACATGTTTGCAGGACACTTGGGCTCGAGTTTGATGCATGGATGGACATCTTGGGAACTAGGACTAAGCTAACTCCACTTGGTTCGGCCAGAACAAGCTTTATTAGGCCCGGTCAAGGCTAGTCAAACATGACTAGTCACCAGAAAATCCCTAAGAGATAGGGTAGTTTTGAGATTTTATGGGATTGACCATATTTCTTGGGATGAATTGGATGAGTTCGACTTAGATAGGTGGATATGAGTAGATATGGGTGTTAGAGATAATATAGATCAGTTTGTTTCATTAAACCTCTATTTAAAGCCAAGACTTTGATGGCTTTTGAAATGGAATTTATATGTAACTTTTGTATAACTTGAGTTGGGAGCTAATTTGAAGAACTTGTTTCATTCCAATTTGTTGTTCATGCTTGGTTGATTTACTAAAGTTGTTGTAGCTGAGATTTCTTCAAGTGTGCAAGGCAAGGGTAGAGGGCCCCCACTCCAAGCTAAGTACACTTCTTTGTTAGACTAGCTTAATTTTCCATAAGTTGGTTATTTTAGAACTTGTTTATGTGCTTTGCTCTAGATTGGTTTATGGTTGACGTGTGATGATTTATTTTATTGAAACTTAGTTTCTTCACCACTTTAGTAAGATGGAATAACAAGGTGTTCAAGTTGAACACTCCTTCTGTTAAATTGGTGGATCGAAACTAGGTTTTCCTTGATTACATGCAAGCAGTTTTTCTTATGAATTTTCAATCTTCAATTGATAACATTATGGTGAATGAATTATGATGGGAAATACCAAAGGTATCTTAAGTTAAGAGCCTCCCTTCATTGATGATTTGTCCATCTTAAGCTATTGAGAGCTCGTAGTTTCTAATTTCTATTCATCAAGTAATAATTGAGGAAGAATTGGACCTCTTAAGTTAAGAGCCATTTCAGCTTTCCTTCATTGCAAGGTGAATTGAGATTATTAATGTAGGCTATATTTGTAATATGCACTTCTTTAGTTTTCAAATTTTATCTTCTAAACTTGATTATATCTGATGTCCATATACAGTGGATTTGCCTCCAAGTTTTACAAACCCAGATTGATAATTAAATACTTATGTTAATTTAGTCAATAAATTAGCCCAACAGGTCTTGGCAAGTCTATAAACAAAAACCTTATCCACATCATAAAAAAGACCATTTACTCTGAATAACGATAGTGACATTCCACTCTAGTGAATGCTCTTTGGGATGACCGAGTCACACCCAAACCCTCTCTGAATACCTCCCCCTACTTCCTCGTATACAGAAAAGAATCCATCCTCCCACCAAATATATACTTGCCTGCTCTCAAGTTATCCCAAGAATCCCAAGGCAAGTCATGTCTATTGGTTCAACGTAGGATGGACACATTACACAAGCTACAGGAAGAAAGGGTGAAAGCAAAAGAAATGTTCACACTTCACCATAACCATATCAAGAGATGGTTCGACAAGAAGTCTATAGGGAACACCAGCTTCACTGTGGGTGACTTAGCCTTGAAGTGGGATAAACCCCAGGAAGACAAAAGGCAAACGTACGAAGTTTCAGTCCCTGTGGATTGGCCCATTCACAGCTCACGAGAAGCTTGGCTAACACACGTATCGTTTACAATCACTTGACGGGAAGATTGACACTCCCCCTATCAATGGCCAAGACTTAAAATGTTATTTTCAATGATCTGAGGCTGCGCCCCGCACCATGTACATACTTCTTTCATTATTGTTCTGTTATTTGCTTTGGTTGATTGTTTCGTTCTTTGCTTTGCTGATTTGCTTTGTTTTGTTGTCCAGTTTTTTGTTTTGTAAATAAGTGTTGTCCCACATTGTGTTGTGGCTTCTAAATGTGCATGTGGCTAAAGTTCATAGAGTCTTGTGACACTGTAGTGCTTGGTCAGTCCTGTGTCCATCTTCTTTGTGCTTGGTTGTAACTTTTGACCGATGAAGTCTTGACAAAAAATACGATCTGTCTGTTAGGAAAGTTTTGGTCGAACCATAAACCTGTGTCCAATTTGGGAAACCTCATGCCTATACTCAGTTTTATGCTCTGTGTGTTCAAGCTTATCCAACTAGTAGAAACGGAGAAGGGGAAAATATAAACAAGCAAACCTGAATCAAAGGTCTTACATGCTTCTCTAAAGGAACAACTTCTTTTGCTCTCAATAAGACGGGATCCCTCTTCCGCCCCAAAAATCAATAAGTGCTTATGCACAGTCCTCTTTCAAAAAAATAACAAAGGCGAAAGAAGAGAAAGGCTTCCTATGCAGAGAGGTGAAGAAATCAACTCCATCATAGTACTGTTGAGGCTCACTGATAGTGGAGCAATGTTTGTGTTCCTACATGACTCCATCGGGGTACTGTCCAAGCTTGCTAGCAGTGGAGCAACACCAGAGATGAAAAATTATACTTTGAAAATCTTAAGCTCGCGATCCAAATTACCCTTCCTGCTTTGAAACATTGTGATCTAGATGGATTTTTGTGTTGTGTTCAACTGAGTCGGTACAAGGTGAACCGTGTTTGTCTGCGGGGTAAGTGGGGAAGCCAAAGTGATCTGCACAATGAATCAATACTTCCTGAGAGGCCAAGGCTCTGCGCTAAAAATTAACCAAAATAGAGAAGCTGGTATTCAACCAGTGTGTCACCAAGTGTTGTAGCAGCTGCAACACCCTCCAAAATTTTGGCTTGCATCTAAATTTTGGAGCCTTCCTTGGTTTTCCTTTGATGGTTGCAAACACTCGAGCTCACCCCATGAGCTCTTATGAAGTCGTTTTCATCCTTTTGCTTGTTTGACCAATAATTGTCTTTCATCATGTTGATTTCTTTGTCATGCTTGTGATCTAATTTTGGTGAGTTTGAAGGTCTGGCTTTGTGTGTTTGGGTTGTCTTCACTATGTGAACATCCATTGTACTCACACACAAAGTTGTAAGCATTATCGCACAAGTGTCGTCACGGTCGTCCAAAGGTCTATCACAAGTGTTGCACTTGTCGCTCTCAACTCCAAGACAATCTCACTGAGGGAATGTTTCGCCTTGTTGTCATGGTGGTTTATGTTGTATCATCGTCAAGTATGCTAAGTGTATGTTCACAATGTCAGTCTGCACAAGTTTGCTTACTTTTGACACTTAACCAGTTTCCTGAAAATCTTCTCTACCGGACAACCCTATTTTGCCAGACCCCAACTGAGCTACACTGTGTAGTCTCAAACCCCAGTAACCCTGCTCGACTGCCCAAAACTGCGCAGTGCTTGATGCTATCCTCAAGGGTAGCAGAATTGTACAATCCTAGATATGAGCAACCTGTCTGCCTCCCAGAATTGCACAAAAACTACCTCTTTGTCCAACTGAACTACGCATTTCTCAAGCACAGTCATCAACCCTCCTCTTTGCCCGCTGGGAGCCTGCACTCCTTTGAGACCAAGGTCTACATTGTTCTCCAAATTTGCACAGAGAAGCCCAACATGTCATTTGTTTCCTTGATCTGCATTGTTCCCCATAATTGCGCAGAGTTTCCCAGATGACCCTTGCTGCCTTACTCTACCCTGCCTCCAGAAATTGCGCAGACATGTCTAGCAGTTCACCTGCTGCCTATCTTACAATGTCTCCAGAAATTATGCAACCATGGTTAGTAGTCCCCCTGCAACACTGCTTTGTCTTCCTTCTGGAAATTATGCAGTCATGACTAGTAGTCCCCCTGCAACACTGCTTTGTCTTCCCTCTGAAAACTGCATAGACACTGCCTCCCTCAGGGTCCCACCTTGCAGCTGACATTGGTCACTCTCATTGTGCAATCCTGCCTCCCAGTGATCATTGCATAGTTTTTCCCAATAGTGTAGGTTGTCCTTCCGAAATGCCTCATTCCCACCTGAGTTACGCTCTACGCTCTCTCAGTGAGTTGTCCTCCCTCCCTGTCACCCGGAACACAAGGACAATGCATCATGCTAGGCTGGGAGGTTTTGGATTTGATGTCGTCCTGTCATGAGTGAATTGCAAGAACAGGTACACTGGCAGATCATGGTGAGACGATGAATGGGATGAAGAAGGAGTACACATGCTAGAAGAATTTCTTGCAGCTGGACGAACATAACAAGCATATCAAGCAGCAAGAAAGAGGAACACATGCATTGAACCATCAAACAAGACCAAGAACATCGAAGACCCCTCAACACCATGCCATGCAGAGGAGAATACAAAGCACACCAAGAGTACATCCATCACTTAGTGACAAAACAACTTGACATGAACATCACAATCATCTAGTACATGTCAATAGTGTCATGTTGAGTTGTGTCATGAGATGTCTCTGCCACATCACCATTACGGGCCATAACCGTTGTAACTTAATGTAATGTAAAGTGAAGTCCAATGGATGCACATAGAATTCGAAGAGTCATGTCAGTTGAAAAGTCATGGGAATTTGAACAGTCACGAGGGTAGTCCAAGGGTCACAAGGGTCAAGCATTACCCTTGGCTATATATACCCCTCCCATTGTATGAGGAAAGGACTTTTTACCTTGGCTCCTCCCACATGGCCTTGACAGTCTGTAGTATGTTCTTTGAGGAGCGAGGAGTTGCTCCAATGTCCCACTAATGGGACTAGAGATGTATGGTGTAAGTATGTGTCTTGGGACTTTTGCTTAATTTAGAAGCCTATTTCAGGCCAACATGTTTTCACGCATGTTTTGTAGATGTTTGTAAGACTACTCTTTAAACATTTGTAATGCATGTTTGCTTAATCTCTATTAATATAATTGAACTACTTCGGTTATTTTAGTACTTACATTTTTGAAGATGTGTTGTATTATTTATCACTATTGTCTCGTCCGCCTGGACTACTCCACGGGACATTAGACAGACCATACTTGTTTTCTTGGTTATAACGATCGTCACCTCCGTGTGGACTACTCTACTAGATGGTGTATGTTTTTTCCCTTTGCATTTTGGTTTTAAGGATTGTCACATCCGTTGTGGACTATTTCGTTGGATGTTGGTCAGATCCTTGTTGTTTCGCGTGTGTCTCTCCCTAGGTGGTACTACTACCTCTCATATAGAGGCTCACTTTTACCCTCTCCTTTGTTGTAAGAGAACCAAGACATAAGTTACATTACACCCTCACCAGGTATACTCACCTTGCTTTTTGAAGATACAAGCATAACATTGTCATGTGCTAAACAACAAGAGCTAAGGCAAATCTCTAAGCTAATGGTAACCAAGACATCGTACCATATGGGACTCTTACACCAAACGATGTGAGGTTTAGTTGGGAGTTCATACCGGGGAGACCCCTAAATGTTGGTGGGTCTAGCACTGTCAATATGTTTGCAACTCTTGGCACTTTGAATAGTGCAAGTCATCAACCTCACTACCAATAACTCTGACCTAGTCAATGTAAAATTTTCCAAGAAAGCCCGAAGAAGGTGGCTGGGAAGCAGTTTCACACACCATATCTGAAGGGTTGGCTTATCATTTGAATCCACATTCACTCTTATAATCCTCACAGGAATGATTCTCTTATACTCTCGCGAAGTATCCTGAAAAGCGGCATGAGGCCCTCCCAATGCCATCGAAACCCCAAATCTCTAAACAAATTCGATAGCCATATCTTCAACTCCCCTAGAGACTTTGATAGTATCAAAGCCAATAGATGTGGCCATGACAACCTTAACACCATTGGCATGCGTATTCCTGATGAAATAAAAGGAATGCTAAACCTACCTTTCATTTCCAAGATACTATACCGGAACCCCACATACATCCTTGGAATTACTATAATCAAAATCCTTCAAAAAAACCTTCGAGACCTTCATATCAAGGGCACCTAAAAAAATCGACATGGCTTATGCTAAAATAGTCCTTCCATTGAGAAGAGAAACATTGGACATGGGAAAATTGATGGGATCTATAATCATCGTTTGGAAACTCAATAGTGGCTCCAACCTCCCCTAGGCAGTCCCTACTTGGTCAATTTTTTATCTAGCTCTTTGAGCTTTTCCTTTGAGTTGCGTTGACTCGACTGGTGAAAAAAACAATGTGAAAACTAATCCATTTTGTCTTCACATTTTCCCTACCCAACATCACAACATAATAAACAACCAATTCCCTCAATACTCAAAGAATTAATTAAGGAATTGTATAAATTTTGTGATCATTTAGTTATTTACCTGTGTAATTTTCCATACGTCATCTTACTCCAGGCATAACCAAATGTTGCAATGGAAAATTTCCATCACTAAGTAAGCAACCAATGAAGAAGAAGGTTACTTTTTGTAATCATAGTCCCAAATACAATCAACTAAATAACTCATTTGAAATCCTCCTTTTCTCTATATTAACTGTGTCTCATTTCATACAATATGATTAGTGGATTTCTTCCCATTGCTCTCATTTCACGCCAATAAGTTCACTCAACATTACAACTATCAACTCAATTGTTGACGTTGTTGGTGTTGTTATATCAACTTCTCCTACATCCATCACATGCTAACATTAAGGCTTACAAAATCCCAAAATAACTCTTGCCTTCCATGACATGTTAGGTTGCATCATCGATGTCACCTTATGGGGCGTGCACTACCATGTCGAAGGGGATGGAATTTCTCACCTTGGCACCTCAAAACCCACTCATTCCTTCTAATCAAAGGGGATCATCTCATTGAGTTAAATTGAAGGACTATTGGAACTATCCCCACTACTTTCCTTCTTATAAACCCAAATATTGTCGAACCACATCAGTTCCAACAATGGTTTCAGGAAAGAGGTTCCAATGCATCCTTGCCTTCACTGAGTTGAAAATACACAGGCATCTCTAACAGGCCCCTCAAAACAAAAATAATCGAAAACTTGTTGCAATGTTCCGCTCCAAAAAACCACAATGGATTGTCGTCCGTGCTACTACTACAACAATTAACATGGAAGATTTTTACTTCCTTGCATGCCCCCTTCGCATTGATGGGATGAAATGCATGGAAAACGCTGTCCAACAATTTGAAAACATCTGGCATTGCATGAAATGCAATGGTACCTCCCTTGAATGTGACTATTGCTATATACTCCGCCTTGAATTGCATGACCATACTAGCTATTTAGAAAATGCCATTGCTTTCGATGATATTGCAACTAAACTCTTGGCTGCAACAACAAAGGATTTTTTCCTCCTTTTAAGCGAGCTAGAATCCATCATAGACATCTCCACCAAGATCAAATGCCATCATTTATTTTTCACCCTTTCTATTAAAATAGACACTTTCAACATCATTGAACGCTTCGTCCCAACCCTTGCGCACTTTCATTTATGTTAAGAATTTATTTCACGCCTTTTAAAAAACCCCAAAGAACTTGAACTCCTCTATTATGTACCTTCTACATGCAAGGATTGCCATTGTTCTTGGACATTTATGTTAGTGTATCTTTCTTCTTAAATTTAAACTTGTGCTACATTCTTTAGAAGATATATAGAAACTCAAATTTTGATTATATTTCATTATCCATATATTTTGCTTGATTAATGCTTTCCACATTCCCCGATTTCGACGTTCCTTTGCACCTCTTGGTGCAATTGCTAGTTGTAATTTTCTTTTCCATATGAATATATATATATATATATATATATGTGTGTGTGTGTGTGTATTAACTTATTATGTTGAAATATAAGATATGTGATCATATTACTAATCCTATTGTCACTATATTAAACTTGAAAGCAAAATTATAATACTTATAACAAATAAGAGCTATATATATATGCGTGTTTTTTTTGTTTGCTAGTTTATGTGAGTCCTGAGATGATTGCACGACTAACCTGTGGCTTTAGTAGCCACAACCTAGGGACATTAAGTCGTCAAAATCACCCAGGGATCACACTCGACTTAGGCCATACCAACCCTTATCATGGTTGGATTTTTTGCTCACGAAATTTCAAACTAATGACTTTTACACCACAAAGTACCTTAACAAAACACTCTATCACTATTTACTCTACACCTCATGAACTATATATAAAAGAGAAATATTATATTTACATATACTTTAATATTAAAAAAGAAAAATACAAACTTATATATAATAAAAACACTTTAATATAATTTGTAAAAATACAAATTTTGTAATAATCAAAATTTTATTTATAAATATCTAATCTTCCGAAATTTGAGTTTTTTAATTTTATATATCATAAACCATTTTAAATTTTAAATTTTATATAATATGATTATTTTTAAATCCAATTAAAATCATCAAAAATTTGTGCCAAAAAAATTGGATAACATAATTTAAATTTAATTTAAAATCAACCTTTCCCCTCCTCCCAACAACTTTTTACACAAAGAAAAACAAAATACACCCTATAATATAAAAAATACAAAACACACTCTATAATATAAATAACAACAAAATACACCATATACACCAAAATACACCATATACTAAATACACCCTATACTATATACTGTCATAGAAATGAAAAATATTATATATAAAAATAAATTAATAATTACATCTAAACCTGCATTAATATTATATATAAAAATAAATGAATAATTACATCTAAACATGCATTTTACAATCCTAAACATAAACATGGTAAGGATCTCACAAAATAATTAAACAATAATATGCAAGACACAGAGAAATTAAAAAATATTAATGACCTAATTTAAAGATATCTTAATTTTAAATCTATTCAATTTAGAAAATATAATTTTCTCCTAATTCATGCCAGCTCACTTTGTAATAATATAATTTTTCTCATAATTCATGCCTGCTCACTTTGTAATAATATCTATTAATACTTAGTAACTCTAAGTCGATTGGAAAGTGAATAATCGCTTCACCATGTAGGGCCACCAACCCCATGGGTGCCAAACAAACAACGATCGTGCCCGCTAAAATTTGACTGCAAAGCCTGAAATAAGAAAACAAGTTTTACCAAAAGTTCTTTACCGACTAAAACACATCATGATGAACTCTGTAAATTATTGGAGGAGTCGCTTTTCGCTACCCAGTCTATAAATTTTTGTTAACTTCATGACTTTCCACTGTTAGGCTTATCGGTATTTTTCTCGGCAGAAAGGCTTTTTCTAACAATTTCCCCTAGTTCGTCTGGATTGATTGCTTTTGAAGTCAATTTCACATCACAATGCATATCTGCTGCAAAATGTCGAAGTCTTTACAATGCTGAGATGTTGATTCATCATCACAGTGTCGAGCTATTGGCCTCCTGGCTACCGGATCGATAAAGAATGAGATTTGATCTCAGATGGGTTTCGTGAAAAAACAGGATTGCTGGTCGACTGTTGATCCCGTTCATGTCCAAGGGTTGGAGCAAGATTTTAAATCCGCGTCAGACCAAGGTATGTTTAATATAGATCCTCATGGTTTTTAATGTTATTTTATTTGTACATTTGTGTTATCTTTTTGACTGAGATCCAAAATGAAATGAAGAATCTGATCTCTGATCGGCACGAGCTTATTAGACATGTCTGTCAAATATTTCTTTGATTCATTGCATTCCTGTTTTGTCGGGTTACGATTGGATAATAAAGCTTCAGGGAGTATTGTCGGAAAATAACTGTATGTGTTTTGCTAGGGCATGTTTTTGGCGTACATCTGTATTTGGCAAATTACAGGGACCAAGATCAGGACATAACTTCGTTTTGTGCAAGAGGCTTTAAGGCATTTCATTGGGTGAAGAACTGACTGCAATTTTGCTAAAGCAGTTTCTGCATGCTATATAGCAGAATTAGAGTTTAATTTTGTTAAATTGGGCAACTAGGGCCAAATTCCACTTCGGTCAGCTCAGTTGAGGGAGAATCATTCCATTGAATCCCTCTTTTCGAGAGAACCAAAATCGATATAAAGATCTCAAATTTGGCTAAGGAGAAGCATGATTTTGAATTTATGTTTCTCCCATGTATTGCAATGTCGGCCTCACCTAAATGTCGGCTAAATAAGCCCAATAGTCAAGTCTCTTGACCACAACAAATTTATATATATATATATATATATATACTTCAAGTTCATATTCATTGTTCAATAATGAAACCATAACTATTAAATAGACTAATAGTAATATGGATACCAATACATTGAAAATTGAAATTTGATCCACACTTAAAATTTAAAATCATAATCGAATTAAATAATGACATACATTGATCCATCTTCATCATTCATTTTGATACATACTTCATTCATATGATATACTCATTATTCATCCAGAACATGAGATTCAATAATGAAATATTTAAATACATTGATCCATATCATTCTAGAATCTAAATTGAAGGCAAAACATACTAGTATATTACTATATACTATATACTAAATACCGAAGTTTTGATGGGGGACACCCAGATGCACCCTTTTGGGGAGTCTCGTCCCCCACTGGGGAAACACACTCCCTTGCGTCTCCCCAAGACTCCACAAAAAGGGTGCATGGGAAACACACCCCCAGTAGACTCCCCGTCCCAGGTGCGTGGGGTGTGGGGTGCGTGCACCCGACCCTGGGGGACATCCCCGTGGAACGCTGTTTTAAAGGACAATGAAACTTAATTGACTTGTACTGATGCAGTCTGAGATCAATGAATCACATTATTTAAGCAATACAATTACAAACAAGACTTAAACTTAAACTGCTCAGAAACTCAAGTTAAATCAAAATATCAGCATTGAACTTATTGGAGGAAACCTTGGATCAGACTCTAATGTTGACTTTATCCATCTGAGTTTGGACTCTGAACTGTGTTGGATCTTTCCTTTCAGGGCTGCTAAAACCAATGAAATTTATGGCAATGGTGCTATTGAAGGAATATTTTTAGATCATGGGAAATTATCCATTTCAAAGTCTGAAATTAATGAATAGATGGAAGGAAGAACGTACAAAGACAAATGAGTTGTTAGAGTCTGATCTAATGTTTTCCCGTGTATGCTGTGAAATTTGAGATTGCAAATGACTTTACTAGGTTTCCCACTGTTCTTTGGCATGAATTTTCAGGCCAAGTAAATGAGTAACATATGCAAAACTAAAATCAAGTTGATGTTTCTTTTGTGTTGTAGACCATTGGAAATTCTGTCAGAATTTAGAAAGGATGTCTCATTACTAATTAGTAATTATTGACTTTTGTCTTTAATCGGAGTCTCTTAGATTTTGTGAATTGTTCAGGGCTATTCAAGTACACATCTAGAGTGAACCTGTGTTAGAAGATTCCTATTGTATATCTTTGTAGAAAAATCCTTTAGTTGCTGATGAAGAATTATTGTTTTTTAAAATAAAGATTATATTATCATAAGAGCTATGTAACACATTTCATGGAGAAATTCAAGTGGAAAGAACCCCAAAGCGTGATCCTTGATAGGTTGATTGGTAATAATGTTGAAACGATAACGTAATAGAATCCTAACCCTCGAAGGAATGATGGACAGAGTTCTATGGTCTCTCCTGACTAATATGTCTCAATTAATGTCCACTTGGGATTCATGTTGTAATTGAATGGAAAAATTATTTTATGCTTGCTGCTTAGAATTATTCGGTTTTGAGATACAATCATGCTTTTTTCCAGCCTGTAACAATCTCATCTACTGCGAGAGCAGTCAGACAGGTAAAGGATCTAATTATGAGCATGAATCCAACCAAACCTCTGTGCATGGTTTTTGCATGAATTTAGTCATCACATTTGTTGATTAAAAAAGGAGGAAAATGTCTCTTCTATGGGGGAATTGGGATAAATAAATACAAGGTTTTCCTTTATAATCATCTTTCGTTTGGGTGTATAGTTTTTTTTTAATCTGTAAATAATTCTAAATCTATTGATATTATCAGGAAAAATAGGTGTTGACTGAGAGCCGTTAAATTTTCCGACCATTGTGGGCTGGTTCTGTAGGAAGAAAACTCTAACAGCTAAAACAGAAAATTTAATGAAATATCAAGACTGAAAATTCTGAATAACCTAATCTACTAACACATCATACTGAAAATATATGACATAATGTTCAAAACTGAACTTTCAAACCTATAACCTGCACCCTTCAGCAATTGAAGCAAAGACCTCAATAATATCGACTTCCTCTTTCACATCATACTGAAAATATAGGACATAACTTATAAGGTTCAAAACTGAACTTGCAAACTAGCCTGCACCCTTCAGCAATTGTAGCAAAGACCTCAATAAGAGAAACTTCCTCTGTCAGAGAGAATCCTCCGGCAAGTGAAGCTAGTGTCTCATTAAAGTCAGGTCCCGCTTTCTTAGAGAGTCCTTTTACAACAAACATGTCCTGGAACTCTTCAATACTCCCATCAACTGCATGCATGGAATGAGTCACTGATCTCATGGTAGGTTTTGAAACTGTCTCCACAAAGCTGGAAGGGCACTGCTCCATCATGGCATCTTTGCCATACCTGCTCTACGGGATCAGGAAGTAGCATATAAAGAGCAAAATATTGAACTCCTCTGGCCAAAACTCAACCAGGTTCAGGGTTGTGTTTTCTAATGATTGCTTGCTGATCATCAAACTCAGCCATACTGTCTATCTGTCTATCATGCAAGCCATTATATTATGAGTTATGCTTTTAAGTCTAGTGTGTCATTTATGAAATCGTAGCTAGTTTGCAAGAGATTTGTATTTCTTGGAAGGTATTGAACTCTAAGGTCATGTTACTTTTCTTGCCTTGATTTTCCTCTCCAAATTTCATTTGGGAAACAAGCTCAATGATAGGGGGGCTTTCTCCCCTTAATCATTTGCACCCAAGAACTGTGTTCATCAACTTACTGTGTTGGCAAGCCACAGTTCCATTCTTTAGGTTCTCCTTCATCATTGAGGGCTTTCTCCCCTTAATCACTTGCACCCAAGAACTGTGTTCATCGACTTACTGTGTTGGGAAGCCACAGTTCCATTCTTTAGGTTCTCCTGTTGAAGGAAAATTTCAGTGTGTTTGCTTTTGCTATCTGATATAGCTCAATTTGAGGGTGTTGTAATCCTTCAGCTGGATGTGTTTGTGTTTGCACATGCTGGAGATCAATGATCTTCATATCTTGTGCTTGGAGTTGGCTGTAAAGTTCTGCAGTAATTTTATTTGCGACCAGAATATGAAGTTGTACATTATATCAAAATTCTGTCTACAATGCCTTAAAAGCTGGTTTCTCTTGTATCTTCAATTCTCTAAAATGAAACCTGGTTTGTTAATCTTTTGTAAATTGTTAAAACTGGCAACTAGGGCCAAACTCCATGTGCGTCATCTTATTAATGGAAGCTGAAATTTTTCTTGGATTTCTCTCATCGAGATGTGTAAGATTGATCTAAAGATTATCCGATTCCGATAAGTATTCATGGAGATATGAATTTATTTGTGTTATGGGACAATTTGTTAAGGTTGGCCAGCAACCAAATAAACCCCACTTGTGCTCAACGTTTTAGTATAAATAGAGGTGGCCTTCAAGTCATTTCAACACACTTGGGATCTCTTCCTCTCTACTTGTCTTTGGGTTTTAGTAGCAGGAGAAATCCTAAGGGATAATGCTGCTCTAATCCAGAGGGTAGAGGCTGGAACTACTGGGAAAAGCCGAAAAAGCCGGAACTGCTGGGAATAGCCGGAATTGCCGGAACTGTCGGGAATAACCGGAATTGTCGTGAATTGCCGGAACTGTCGAGAATAGCTGGAATTGCCGAAACTGCCTGGAATTGTCGAAACTGCCGAGAATAGCTAGAACTGTTGGGAACTGTCGGAACAGTCGGGAAAGCTGACATAGAGGGCAGAAGCTGGAACAGCCGGAACTGCTGGAACAACTAGGAAAGCTGACGCAGAAGGCAGAAGCCGGAACTGCTGAGAAAAGACAGAACTGCTAGGAATAGCCGAAATTGTTGGAATTGTCGGAACAGGCGAGAAAGTTGATGCAGAGGGCAGAAGTCGAAATTGTCGGGAATAGCTGGAATTGCTAGAACTGTCGGGAACAATTGGAATTGCGGGAACTGCCGGAATTGTCGGGAACTACTGGAATTGCCGGGAATAACCAGAACTGTTGGAATTGTCGGGAACAGCCGGGAACAGCCGGAACTGCCGGGAACAGCCGGAACTGCCAGGAACTATCAGAACAACTAGAGCATTTGTCTCCGAAGGAGAGCATCATGCAAGGGACAACTAACTAACATTAGGACAGTTGTATGGTACTTAGTAGCAAATACACCAAGCATGCAATGTTACAGCTAGCATTCAAGGGACAGGTAACATGCAACAACAAGCATGCTAAGGACAACAAGCATGCTAGGGACAACAAGCAAGCAAGATGCAGCCAACACATAGGTCAGTATAGTAACATGGTGCAGCAATGGCACATAATGCAATACAATGATGCGTACAGTCATGATTAATAAAGCGTGATGAGATGCAACATAGTGATGATGGGTGCAGCATGGTGCAGCGCGGTGAGGTGCAGCATGATGACGAAATGTAACACAATGATAGGTGAAGGAGTCACCTTGGAGAATCAGTTGAAGCAGCGTGTCTTTCACTGATCTCATGTATCATCTTCTTAGAGATGATCTATGCTCTTATCTAGATAAGTCGAAGTGTTGACTTCTGTTGTAGACATACTATCGATCTCTCTCTGCTGAACTATTGAAGAACATATAAGAAGAATTGATCAAGGGTTTCCCTACATTGGGGTTTGTCCTTGGCTAGCGCCACATCTTGTGTCCTCTTGTCTTGGCTTGTCTTCTGCAACTGATGTTTATGTTCTATCTGCAGTTTACTTTAATGCTGATGTGATTGCTAATCTGGAAAAGATATTGAGCTAGCTGTGAAAATTGAAATAAATTGCTCTAAGCATAGAACATACCTAAAATTAACATGGTATCGGAGCTGAGGTGAAGACAATGCCCAAGCAAGAGTGAAAGAGTAATCACCGAAGACAGTTGGGAAAGGACAAAAGGATCAGTGGATTCCTTATCCCTCTTCAAATTCACCGAGGGTGAAGTCGAAGCAGAGAATATTATCAGAATGGTGCAGCGGAAATTTCTGATGGCCTACCTAAAGATCACTTCACGGGGAAGTCCGAATCTAAGGGTGGAAGGAAAGGCATATGCCTTGGTTGCAATAAGTTTGACCATTATGCGAAGGAGTGTCCGAATGGTAGAGACACATCTCTTGATGAAGATAACAATCATTCCGGGGACATCTTCAATGATCAAAGGAATGACAGGTAATGCAGGTCATCAAGGAAATAGCCGACTCATCAAAGAAAGCAAGGAGCCCCAGATTCTTTGGGAATCTGGCTTATTGATTGTAGTGCTTCAAGGCACTTCATCGGATAGAAGGGTGCACTCCCTAATTTGGTAGGGATGGAAACAATCGTGGGATTATACTTGGAGCTAATGCGACCTATCCTAGAAAGGGTGTAGGGAATGTTAACCCTCAATTGAATGAGGGTAACTCAATTCATTTACAGAATCTCTTTTATGTACCTGATCGCAAGAAGAACCTGGTGTCCATTTCGGCAATGGAAGTCAAAGGTTACAGGGTGGCACTCATCGATGGAAAGGTACGTGTTTGAAAATAGAATTTTCAAAGATGTTTTTGAGTTCAGGGTTGTATCAAGTTGCAGGAAGTTCATTGGGGACCATGTCCATTAACACATAACACCGGAGGTCTGTGAGTCAGATGGTGAAAGGGATGCCTGAATTCAAAAAGAGCATGAAAGTACATGTCTGAGATGTATCGAAGGAAAATCTTACAAGGGGACCATTCCCCTCATGTAGTAGGTCCACAGGTTTGGAACAACCTGAGGGGTTTGAGATTCATGATCAGGAATCTCACATATGCAGGTGGAAGAAAGCCCTCTATGGCTTGAAGCAAAATTCCTTGGGCGTAGTATGAGAGGATTGATAGTTGTCAGATGAAGCTGAGATTCACTAAGAGTGAAGTCGATCCAAACCATTGTTTGTAGGTTGTGGATGATAGACCTCTCATACCGGCACCTTATGAGGACGACCTATTTGTGACAGGTGCAAACCCTCTTATTTATAGAAGTAAGAGGGAGTTGGATTCCGGATGTGGAATGATAAATTGCAACCCTGTGACTACCTCGAGGATATTAACTTTCATAAGTTTTATCGTAGTGATGTCAGACTAGATTTGGGAAATGTCTCTGAATTTCATAAACTCATTCGCGTTGATGTTCTTGGTGAACTTCCGTTGGGACATATGTTTTGTAGTTAGCATGGTGAGCTCATATTTGGTTGAGCCTCACTGGATTGGTGCCAAGAATCTTCCGAGATATCTTTGGGGCACAATCTCTCATGGATTGAAATACATTGCTGGAAATATGAAACTGCATGATTATTCGAATGCTGACTGGGCCGACAGTGTGGAGGATCACTAGAGCACTTCTCAGTGCTCATTCTCTTTGGATTCCGCTTCGAATGAGTAGGAAGCAGAAGTCGGTTGCTATAAGCACTGCCGAGATCAAATACATAGCTACAAGTATGATCTCGTGTGACGCTGCATGGTTGCAGAAGCTCTTAAGTGAGCTGTTTGTACACATGATGAATACCACTGTGATTCTCTGTGACAACCAGAGGGGGGATTCGATTATTAAGGAATCTCGTATTCGATGATTGCTCCAGCAGATAGACATCAGATACTGCCTTATCTGGGATATGGTAAGTCGATGAGCGAGGAGGCTCCATCGCATTGAGACTGATGTATAGGTCGCAAACATTTTGTCAAAGCCCTGGGGAAAGGTCAAATCTGTGACTTTCCTGAATGACTTGGAGTCGTTGAGAGATCTTCTTATAAGGGTCCTGCATGTTGCATGCATTGAGCTCTGGGAGCTCTGGGGGGCTTGGGGTACTTATTATAGCAACATACGACCTCGTGGTGACTATGGAACAGGATGATTAGTTCTCCTGTGGGTCAGGATGATTAGTTCTCCTGTGGCAACTGTGGAACAAGATGATTAGTTCTCTTGTAGGCCGGGATGATTAGTTCTCCCATGGCAACTGTGGAACAAGATGATTAGTTCTCCTGTGGATCGGGATGATTAGTTCTCTCGTGGCAACTGTGAAACTAGATGATTAGTTCTCCTGTGGGCCAGGATGATTAGTTCTCCTGTGGCGACTATGGGGCAGGATGATTCGTTCTCCTGTGGACAAGATGAATAGTTCTCCTATCGAGGCATCCTACCCATGCAGTCTGGGACTCATGGGAAGTACCTCTCATTTGATCAATGAGCAGGGAAATGGGGTTAGGGACCATAGTAGTACTATCAATGGACGATTCGATGTATCTACTGTACTCCCTATGCTAGGATGACCTCCATTGATTTGGGATCAATGAAACTGATCTGGGATCAGCATGAGTGGTTTGAGACACTCTCTTGTGATATTGATTTGGGATTAATAAAATTGACTTCGGGCCATCAAGAGTGATGTGACACACTCTCTTCAGATGAAACTGACTTCGGGTCAGTAGAGAATGGTATGAAACATTCTCAATCAATTCTTCTTCTTCATAGTTCAGCAGAGTAGAGCAAAACAGAGCAGAGCAAAGCAGAGCTCAGTAGAGCAGTGCAGGGCACTGATGGCAGAGATAGTATAGTCGGACATATGGATCAGCGGATGGAGTTCTCCCTAGTTGAGAGGGAGCGTTAAAATTGGCAACTAGGGCCAAACTCCATGTGTGTCATCGTATTAATGGAAGCTGATATTTTTCTTGGATCCCTCTCATCGAGAGGTGTAGGATTGATCTAAAGATCATCCGATTTCGATAAGTATTCATTGAGATATGAATTTATTTGTGTTATGGGACAATTCGTCAAGGTCGGCCAGCAACCAAATAAACCCCACTTGTGCTCAACGTTTTAGTATAAATAAAGGTGGCCTTCAAGTCATTTCAACACACTTGGGATCTCTGCCTCTACTTGTCTTTGGGTTTTAGTAGGAGGAGAGATCCTAAGGGATAACACTGCCCTAATCCAGAGGACAGAAGCAAGAACTGCAGGGAAAAGCCAGAAAAGCTGGAACTGTCGAGAGCAATCGGAACTGTCGAGAATAGTCGGAATTGCCAGAATTGTCGGAACTGCCGGGAATTTCTAGAACTCGTGGAACTGCTGGGAATAGCCGGAATTGCCGAAACTGCTGGGAATTGTCAGAACTGCTGGGAAAAGTCGGAACTACTGGAACTGCCGAGAATAGTCGGAACTGCCGGAACAGTCGAGAAAGCTGACGCAAAGGGCAGAAGTCGGAACAACCGGAACTGCCGGGAAAGCTGACGCAGAGGGTAGATGCTGGAACTGCTGGGAACTGTCGGGAACAGTCGGAACTACCAGGAATAGCGGGAATTGCCGGAACTGTCGGGAACAACGGGAACTGCCGGAATTGCCGGGAACTGTCGGAACAGCCAGAGCATGTCTCTGAAGGAGAGCAACATGCAAGGGACAACCAACATTGGGACAATTGTATGGTACTTAGCAACAAATACACCAAGCATGCAATGTTACAGCTAGCATGCAAGGGACAACTAGCATGCAACAACAAGCATGCTAAGGACAACAAGCATGCTAGGGACAACAAGCAAGCAAGATGCAGCCAACACATAGGTCAGTATGGCAACATGGTGCAACAATGGCACATAATGCAATACAATGATGGGTACAGTCATGATTAATGAAGTGTGATGAGATGGAGCATAGTGATGATGGGTGTAGCATGGTGCAGCGCAGTGAGGTGCAGCATGATGACGAAATGCAGCACAACGATAGGTGAAGGAGTCACCTTGGAGAATCAGTTGAAGCAACATGTCTTCAACTGATCTCATGTATCATCTTCTTAGAGATGATCTATGCTCTTATCTAGATAAGTCAAAGTGTTGACTTCAGTTGTAAACGTACTATCTTTCTCTCTCTGCTGAACTATTGAAGAACATATAAGAAGAATTGATCAAGGGTTTCCCCACATTGGGGTTTGTCCTTGGCTATAGCCACATCTTGTGTCCTCTTGTCTTGGCTTATCTTCTGCAATTTATGTTTATGTTCTGTCTACAGTTTACGTTAATGCTGATGTGATTACTAATCTGGAAAGGATATTGAGCTAACTGTGACAATTGAAATAAATTGCTCTAAGCATAGAACATACCTAAAATTAACATAAATGCATGGTGATTTAAATCACGGTGAAAAGAATAGCGGGGACTTGGAAATTTAGCTGCTCAGGAGTAGCCTTGAGTCTTCATGACTACCTAAAACCTTGTGAGCATCCATTTACAACCACAAAGGACATGAAACAGGTGCTGCGAAGGGTCGTGGGTAGTAAATGGAAGGGAATTGGTTGTTGGTAGTAGAGGAGATCATGTGGCTAGCAGACGGGAAGGGAAGGGAGTGATCAGAAGCAGATGAGGGCTTGTAGTGGTAGAGGGGTGGTGGATAGTAGAAGGTCCGTGGGTAGCATAAGGGAGAAGTGTGTTTGCAGGTAGTAGATGGGAGGAGAGAAGCTGCATGTTACCTAGAATTGGAAATGAAGTAAATTGGGCAAAAATAGAATAGATTGTAATTGCTAGAGGACTTTATCATTGGGATTTTGTATTTCAGTCACCAAATAAATGTGTTCTTGTCTCTTTATATGTTTGTGCTCTCGTTTGCATTCTTATTTACATCTATGGTATTCTGATTTCAGCTTATGCACAGTACCGTTAAAGATTATCATAGAGCTGTTTTATTTCCGTCCATCACTTAGTTATACATCTCCTTTATAGTTAATCCTTAGGTGACTAAGTACTTCCGTACATCTAATTGTGCCTTTAAGGTAGTAACAATTTGATGAGGGGGAGAAACTTAACTGATCAAATTGTGAGAATACCTTGGACTACCATGTAGCCTCTTTATTATGTTTAGTGGCTACTAGTAATGATATGGTTAACTGTTGACTTTTTTTTTGCAATATACTCAATAACTTAATGATTGAAAACACAAGGGGTTAGCTCAACTGGTTGTTGTCACTGTTACTCTGCATATAGCTAGATCGGTACTGGCAGGGGCATAGTTTGAATCGCCTTAGGCAAGGTGCACTGGTATACATCAATGAGTTTACAAGGGATGTCATTAACAAACATGGGGAAGCATACCTTGGGATTCCCTGCTAGTCTAAGTCATCTGACATGCCCATAGGGGGTCACGTGTCACAAATCCCATGTGTTCATGAGGACACATGTCCTGGGTTAAGGACAGGTCTTGTCAATGAACAGATGTGGGATGTGTCTACAGAGAGGGAGGAGTGGTTGAAGGAAAGACAAAGATGTTGGATGTGTTTCCTGATGCTATGGGTTTGGACAACAATGTTGAGTTGGGATTGACCAACTTGGATCTTAATGAACCAATGCTAGAGATGATCACCTATGATGATATTGATCCTCTTGAGGGGTCATCCTCCACTCCAGAAGATGCATTAATTGGATTGGATCTAGAGGAGGAGGGGGAGGATGGAGGAGGGGGAGGATGGAGGAGAGATTAGTGGTAGCGATGTTGATTTAAATTTTAGATGGTACTGACAATAAAGATCTATGGGATTCCTCCATCTACAGTTCTAGTATCTACCTTATTTTGTATTTGGCATTGGCATTCCCACCTATTGTAGTAGTGACTTAGTGTCTATGTAATACATTTTGATTTTGATGACTCAAAGAAAAAAATGTGGTTTCTGGTTCTAATTTCTTGTGTGTTTGTCATTTGATCATCATTGATGTAATACTAGCATGTACTAAATAGTAACTAGGGGTATGATTGAATTTATATCATGTAAATGTTATAGTTTCTAAATTATAACAAAATTTGAATCTTTATGTTTATATTTCATTTTTGTTTGTGTAATATATATATATATATATATATGCATGCTGTACCTTGTTTCTGGGGTTGCTGTGTCATGTGTTGGACACTCATATTTCTGTGTCCTCTGAGTCATGTCATTGTGTCAGGTGACTTAGCTGCCAGGTTTTCCTTGGGGGAAAATAACTTAATGATTGAAAGTAGAAGATGTGAAGTGACTTTCAGAAAATCTATTTAAAAAAGGGTCAAAGATCTAAATTTTATTTGTTCTTAGGTGCAATAAATGCAAACATGATGTAGCATTTTCTGAAATTTCCCCATACTTATGATATTTCTGTAGAAATTATGACAGTCAATTTTTTACCATGGAGATAAATGTAATGCCCTGGCCAAGTGATGTCAATGACTTGGTGCCCAAGCAGATCCTGATTTCCTTCTTAGGTTTCCAAGTGAGTATAATCCATGTTCAAAGTTATCTAAGAATATGCTAAGAAATTATCATGGCTAAAGTAAAACCAGTAATGCCCATGAAGATAAAAAGAATGGCTGGGCCAAGTTATGTCAGTAGCTTCGTACTGAAGCAGATCTCTGATTCCCTTAGGTTTCTATGTGATGAAAGTATAATCCATTTTCAATAAATTTATCTTAGAATATGCTAAGAAATTATCAAGCTGAAGTAAATGCAGTAAAATGGCTTCTGGAGAAAGCTTCATTTGTTTTAGTAAATGCTTTACTCTTCAAGAAATGAAAGAAGAATCCAACCAAATGGCATCTAGCAAAAAACAAAAATATTCATGGACATGGCTTATCATTTATGATTTGTCAGCCTTGAGGTTTCCACTATAAAGAAAGTTCAAGATGGGTTGCATGTGCGCTGAAATTAGAACCGACAAAGGAGAAAGGATGATACAAGTTGAAGAGCACTGAGAATCCATGGAAATGAAATTTTGGATTGTTGAAATTTCCTTTTACTGCAATTAATGCAAATTCATAAGTTTCACATCAACCTTGAGGTCCCCTGGATCTATTTCTTGCGAACTTTCAGCGTGAGAGCTGAATCTGAAATATAATTTATGGTGGCATGTAATCCACTTTTTAACCAAATACACAAGGAAATTCATAAAAATAAATACCAAACATGTGTACTTCAATGGAACAATGTTTCCAGCCCTTAGGGCAGACTTCCCAACATAAACCAGATTTGAAAATAATTTATTATAGCAGATTTATTACAGCCATAAATCTGCCCAGTTATCTTCCATGTGTTTGTCAATTCTTTAAACAAAAATTTGTTCAATATTATGTCAAATCAACATGTATAATTAACACTAGAAAGTTGAAAGTTGAAACTACCCAATCACAATGATAACATAAGCTGAAAATCAGATCTGCAAGTACACAAAGTTTGGACAGCGAAACATGTTTCATATATATCTAAGATGAAGTTATAAGTACATACTGATAGCTTCATACAAGTTGGTACAAGTCATGCTTTCCAAACCTTTGCTAGGGAAACAATGAGAAAACCCTAGCCACCAACTCCTCCTAGATAGGAATCGCTTCCAACCAAAGTTAGTTGTTCCACCAAAGATCCACAACAAGCTAGCATACAAATTGACATGTCCTCCTTGGCACCTATCCTTGCATCCCATAAGTGTACAAGACAAAACAAGATACTGTCCCTGAATTTTCTCCACACCAAGCACTCCAAGTTGAACTAGGGTTTCCAAATGCCACAAAACCCCAATCTTCTCTCACAACAAGTACAATAACAAGTGCTTCCTATCCAGGGTTTCTCCCAATCCTTATCTTCGCATGTCTTCTCAGGGAAAACCCTAACCCTAGTCTTTTTCTTGACTGGAGCAAAAGACTTTTTGCTCCCTTTAATTATATGAATGGCGAGGGAGGGAAACAATAACAAAGTGGATAATGTCCACAAGTGACCTAACTAATCACTAGATAGGTCTACTTGTGAAGTGCTCGAATCTAAGTGATACATGCCAAACTCCAAGGTATGCATGTCCACAAAGCAAGGGTCCCAAGGTGAGCTCTACACATGAAGTGTCCAATGCTCCTCATTCAAAGGATTTCATTGCTCCAACGCTCCCTCCGAAGGCATGTGTACCTTTGAGTCCACCAAAATTACATAGTTTCTCCTTTATTTGAGTGTCCTTGACTCAAGCACAAGCCTCCATGCAAGCTAACAATTGTCTCTATGTTACCTGGGGTTCAACTAACAAGTGCCCCAATGTTACCTAGGGTTCAACACCCTCATCTTAGATCCCTAATGTGCCTCCTTCAAATGGGTTTTCCTCCCAAACAAGTAACCAAAATCCTTCATGTGCATGCCTTGTGAAGAATGTCAACAAGCCACACAATTTTCCAATCTCTTAAGGAAGTGTACCACATAAGCATCAAGTCTAGGATTGTTAAGTTATGGCATGTTCTATGCTTAGAGCATTTTACTTTTTTTTTTTTTTTTCTTATTAGCCACTAATTAGCAATGACATATACATTAAGTAAAGTGCAGATAGAACATTAAATGATCGACATAAAACAAGCCAAGACAAGAGACACAAGATGTGGTGGCTAGCCAGGGACAAACCCCAATGCCGGGAAACCCTTTGATCAAATCTTCTTTTATCTTCAATAGTTCAACAGAGAGAAATAGTACAAAATCAGAATTCTGTAATTTTATATCAGCAGCAGCAAACCATAGATCAACAAAGTCAAACATAGTCAAACGAGATGAAATTGACCTCCAATATGCTTGGTCAATTTCTTGGTCATCTAATTCTCGAACAGCTTGAAGAAGCAGCCCATAAACAACCCCGAAAACACAGTGAAACTGTTGTTGACTGAAGTCAACTTGCTGCCCCAAACTAGGGCAGTCAACTCTGGTCAAACCAAAGGTCAGATTGCCTTGGTTTGCGTGCCAAAATATGCGGCCTGCCTAGGAGAGGCAGCCACACCAAAACCGCACTCCTGACTGGTCAACGCTTGGTCAACGTTGGTCAAAGAGATGACCTGCAGCTTTTGCGTCCTTCTTTTTGCGTCTTCCTTGCCCTACTGCGTCCTCCTTCTCACGTGTGAGCTGCTCCTTGTGTAACCCAAAGCGAAGGAGAGAGAGAAGAATGAGTGAGATGAGATGAGTTGATAATGAATCAACCTCACTTGTACTTATATGATTTGCTGGGCATGTGTGCCACACATTTAGCTGCTGGCCGACCTTGACAATTTGTCAAGTAAATACAAATAAATTCATATCTCCATAAATACTTGTCGGAACTATATGATCTTTAGATCAATCCTACACCTCTTGACAAGAGGAATCTAGGAAAAATATCAACGGCCATAAATAAGATGACCCACATGGAGTTTGGCCCTAGTTGCCAATTTTAACGCTCCCTCTCAACTAGGGAGAACTCCATTTGCTAATCCGTCTGACCGTCGGTACTGTCCAAGCCATCAAATGCACTGCCTTGCACTACTTGGCTCTGCTTTGCTGAACTATGGAGAAGAAGAGATGATCGAGGATATATCATACCATCCTCCATTGACCCGAAGTCAGTCTCAGAGTGTGTCAACCACTCTCACTGATCCCAGATCAATGGAGGTCATCCTAGCATAGGGAGTACGGTAGATACAACGATGAATTCATCGATAGTACTACTAATGGTCCTTAACCCCATTTCCTTACTCATTGATCAGATGAGAGGTACTTCCCATGAGTCCCAGATTGCATGGGTAGGATGCCTCGACAAGAGAACTTATCATCCTGCCCACAGGAGAACGAATCATCCTGTCCAACAGTCACCATAGGAGAACTAATCATCCTGGCCCACAAGAGAACTAATCATCCTGTCCCACAGTTGCCACGAGAGAACTAATCATCCTAGCCCACAGGAGAACTAATCATCCTATCCCACAGTCGCCACGGGGTGTCACAGGGGAAGGTTGAATCTTTCACCCTGTGCATAGCGCACCACCAGGGGATGGCGAGTCGCCCTGTGGTCGCATGTCGCTCCAAGAATTACCCCGCGCCCCCCTGGGGCTCCCAGAGCTCAATATATGCATCATACACGAGCCTCATAAGAGGGTATCTCAACGACACCAAGTCGTTCTTGGAAAGTCAAGAATTTGACCTTTCCCAGGGGCTTCGTCAAAATGTCGGCGACCTGTTCATCTGTACCGATATGTTGGAGCCTTATTGCTTCTCGCTGTACCATATCCCGGATATAGTGGTACCTGATATCAATGTGCTTGGAGTGATCATGAAATATAGGATTCTTTGATAAACAAATCCCACTCTGGTTGTCACATAGGATCACAGTAGTATCCAATGTGAATCCAAATAACTCACTGAAGAGCTTCCGCAACTACTCTGCCTCACAAGAGGCCAGACTAGCAGCAATGTATTTTGCCTCGGCGGTGCTCAAAGCCACCGACTTCTGCTTCCTGCTCATCCAAGATATTGAGGTAGATTCCAAAGAGAAACAACACCCGGAAGTGCTCTTTCGGTCCACCACACTGCCTTCCCAATCAACATCGGTATATCCATGGTCTCACATCTCCGGCAGTGTATCTCAAACCATGTGTGATTGTGCCACGAAGATATCTCAACAGATTCCTGGCACCAATCCAATGTGTGTGGTGAGGCTCAACCATATGTTGACTCAACATGTTGATTGCAATGCATATATTCGGACGAGAGTTCACTAAGAACATCAATGCTCCGATGAGTTGACGATACTCGGTAACATTTCGTAAAACAGGTCCGGTAGCAATACCACTTAACTTCTTGAAGACAAGCTCCATCGGGGTAGTCATGGGCTTGCAGTCCACCATACTGAACCTTTCCAATATCTTCACCACATATTTTCCTTGAGATAGGAAAATCTCCCTTGGTTTCTGCTAGACTTCCAGTCCTAGGAAATAGTGCATCAGTCCTAGGTCCTTCATCTCAAACTTAGAAGCCACTTCCCTCTTACATTTGTGAATGAGAGGGACTGCACCTGTTAGAAAGAGGTCGTCAACGTACAACACCAGTATGAGAGGTTTGTCATCTTCAACCTTAAAGTAAAGGCTAGGGTCAGTCTTCACTCCTAGTGAATCCCAACTTCATCAGGTAGCTATCGATCCTCTCATACCACGCTTGGGGTGCTTGATTCAGCCCATAGAGGGCTTTCTTCAACTTGCACACATAAGATTCCCGAACATGAATCTCAAATCCTTAGGGTTTTTCCGCATAGACTTCCTCTTTGATCAAACCATGCAAGAACGTGGTCTTGACATCCATATGATGTAGGTTCCATCCTTGCGAAGCAGCAAGGGTTATGATCGAGCGGATGGTGGTATATCGGGCAACAGGTGCAAATACCTCGTCATAGTCTATACCTTCCTTTTGAGAGAAGCCACGAGCGACAAAACGAGCCTTATAGTTTTCAGCACTTCCATCAACTGCATGCTTTATCTTGTAAAGCCATTTCGAAGTGACAACTGCTTTGTCCTAGGGTCTGGGGACCACATCCCAGACATCGGTTTTCACGATGGACTCATATTCCTCAGTCATAGCATCCTTCCATACTTGATGCTTGACAACTTCTGCAAATGATGAAGGCTCATTTTGGATGATCGTGCTCATGATGGTCAAGTATCCCTGATACCTGGCTGGCTTCTTACTTTCTCGGAAAGTCCCTTTGGGTGCAATATGTCCTTCAACATCATCAAGTGTCCCCCTAAGCCATGAAGGCCTTTTCCTAGAAGAGGAACGCTCTTGCGGAGGGGGATCAATAGGATCCATAGGTTCTTCCACATTGGGCATCGTCTCATCCTCCTTTTCTTTCTGTTCCCTGGTGTCAGCTTCTTTAGATCCCCTTTGAGTAGGGAAACTGTCAACTTTGCTAAGAGCCATATCTTCGTCAAAGGTGACATCATGGCTAATCTCGATTCCCTTTGACCAGCCACATAGATTCTATAGCCCTTAGTATTTTCGCTATAACCCACGAAGATTCCTTTCTTTCCAGATGCACTCAATTTATTCCTTTTCTCCTTCGGCACATGAAAATATACAGGACTTCCAAAAATTCTAAAATGAGATATGTCAGGTTTCTTACCAGTGAACATCTCTTCAGGAGTCTTGGAACCCAATGCTTGATGAGGGCATCGCTTTTGCACATATATGACGGTATTCGCAGCTTTGACCCATAGAAATTTCGGAAGTCTTTGATCATGGAGCATAGCACAGACAACTTCCAGAATCGTATGATTCTTCCTTTCCGCCACACCATTCTGCTCAAGATTATATGGTGTTGTAGTCTCCCTCTTAATGCCAGCCTCTTTGCAAAAGTCATGGAACTCATTGGGTTCATACTCAGTCCCATTATTAGTCCTTAAGATCTTGATCTTTTTTTCGATTTGATTCTCGATCAAGGCTTTGAAGTGACGAAACCAAGTGAATGCTTCATCCTTCTTTTTCAAGAAGTATATCCAAGTCTTGCGAGAATAATCATCTGTAAAAGTGAGCTAATATAAATATCTTCCCAAGGAGTTCACAGGTATCATACCAGATATGTCTGAGTGAACCAACTGCAATATATTGGAGGTCTTGCTTTGGCTTGAGGGGAATGGTCCCCTTTTGAGCTTCCCTTCGACACATCCAAGACATACACCTTGCTCTACTCGGAACTCGGGCATCCCTGTCACCATTTGTCTTGCATTGGGTAGAGCTTTATAAGGAAGGTGAGCAAACCTTCGATGCCATATTTCGGACTGAAGTGATGTGTCACAAGACATGACACCCAACAGACTTTCTCTGACTTGATATAATGAATCGACTTGAAACCCAAGAATGAAAGCTTCTTTAAAATTCTTTTTCCATACACGTACCTTGCCATCGATGGTCACCTTGTAGCCTTTGTCTTCCATTGCCGACATGGACACCAGGTCCTTTTTGAGATTAGGTACATATAGGACTTCTTGCAAAGGAATTGTATTACCTTGATTCAATTGAAGAGTGACATTCCCTACGCCTCTCACGTGATATTTTGTGTTGTCCCCAAGAACAATTTCCAGGTTGGTCTCCTTCTCTATCAGATTAGAGGGAGCTTCTTTGTAACCATTGAAGTGCCTTGAGGCACCACTAACAATAAGCCAATTTCCCAGTGAGACCAGGGGAGCAGTAGTAGAGAGGGCCGCTGGTAGACAATATTCATCTTGCTTATTGTTAACAATGTTAGATTCATACCTGGAGTTTCTTGCCTTCTTGAGGGGATGTCCTCTTCCTTGATTTCCGACATTTCTTTTACCTCTACCATTGGACCTACCATTCCTTTGATTGCTTTGAGAGTGATTTTGGTCATCGTCATAGTGTGAGTCCCTTTAATCAGGGCACTCCCTTGCATAGTGGCCCATTTTGTTGCAATTGTAACATCGTCCTTTTCTTCCACCCTTCGGTCTAGCCTTTCCTTTGGATTTAGCCCCATAATTGTTTTTTCTTTTAGCATGAGAAGAAAAGGCAGAGGGATTGCCTTTAAGTGCGGGCATTTCTTGCTCTTCCATCCTCGTTTCTTCTTGAGTACATCTAGCCGTCAATTCCTCAGATCTTGGGATGACATTATTGTTGAGAAGAGTAGTCTTGAATATATACCATTCAGGTGGTAGTCCTCCAAGAGTTGTAATAGTCATTTCCCTATCAAGAACTATTTCCCCAATAGATAGGAGATCATTCTTGATCTCGGTGATCCTTAAGAAATATGCTTGCATACTCTCATCTTTACCCTTCTTAATTTCCTTCAACTTATTTCTAAGGAACAAAACTTGATTTGCATCATTAACTTTAAATAAACTCACCAGTCTATCGTAGATTTCCTTGGAAGTGGTCAGCTCGAAAACATAGTCCATTAGGCGCTTGTCGATAGAGTCCCAGATGATCTTCTTTGCTTTGACTTCTCCCTTGGTCCACTTGCTTTTGGCAGCGACGGATGCATTTGATGGAGGCGCAACAATATTGCCTCCAACATGGTCCAACACATCCTGATCTTCCAAAGTCAGATCGAGAGACATCTTCCATCCGTGATTGTCAGACTTCTCACGGAGCTTGTCTTCGGCGGGGAAGAGTGCTGAGGACCCCATGAAGTTTTTAGGATAGCCATGCCAACCTTCGGTGATTGCTCTTGTTCTTGCTCTTGCTTGGGCTTTGTCTTCACCTTAGCTCTGATACCATGTTAAGTTATGGTATGTTCTATGCTTAGAGCAGTTTACTTTTTTTCTTCTTATTAGCCACTGATTAGCAATGACATATACATTAAGTAAAGTGCAGATAGAACATTAAACGATCGACATAAAACAAGCCAAGACAAGAGACACAAGATGTGGTGGCTAGCCAGGGACAAACCCCAATGCGGGGAAACCCTTTGATCAAATCTGCTTATTACATAAACAACAGTGTCTACAACATCTGCCCAAAATTGTAAAGGCAATCCTGCATGCAATCTCATGCACCTTGCACGCTCCATGATTGTCCTGTTCATCCTTTCTGACACACCATTTTCTTGTGGCATTCCTGGAACTGTCTTCTCTCTGCGAATTCCATTCTCTGAACAATATCTATCAAACTCTTTGCTGCAATATTCACCTCCATTATCTGATTTGAGACACTTCAACCTTTTCCTGTCTCATTTTCAACCAAAGCTTTCCATTTCTTGAAAGTATCAAATACACCAGATTTATTTCAAGTACAATAAATCCAGGTTTTTGTAGTTGCATCATCAATAAAAGTAACATAATAACGAGAGTCACCAAGAGATGACACCTGAGCAGGTCCCCATACATTTGTATGCACAAGCTCTAATTTTTCGCTTTTCTTTTCTTTCCCAATTCTAAGGAATCTGACTCTCTTTTGTTTTCCATAAACACAATTCTCACAAAATTTTAAATCAACATGCTTCAAACCTGGCAACAAATTTCTTAAGTGAAGAATCTGCATCCCCTTCTCATTCATGTGCTCGAGCCTATGATGCCACAATGCCGTATTTTCTCCTGTAGAGGTTAAAGCATTAACATAATTAGAAATACCATTGCATAAATACAATGTACCAACCTTTCCTCCTTTCGCTATTACTAAGGATCCTTTAGTGACCTTCCAAGTTTTATCTGTGAAAGTACTTACGCAACCTTCACATCCCAACTGCCTTGTTGAAATCAGATTTTTCTTCAGATCTGGAACATCCCTTACCTCCTTCAATAGCCATTGATTTCCATTTTGTTGTTTTATGAAAACTGTACCCATTCCAACGATTTTACAGGGTTTATCATCACCCAATCGAACCTGTCCAAAATCTCCTTGAACATAATCATGAAAATGTTTCTTATCAGGTGTGGTATGGAATGAGGCCCCTGAATCTACCACCCAGGCATCAATAATATTTTCTAATGAAAGAATCAAAGCATCTTGCGACACATCACCTATTACATTCACTTCATGATTAGTTTCTTGCTGCGTGTCTCCTTCTTTTCCCTTCAGAGACTTGCAATCTTTCTTCAGGTCTCCTTTCTTCCCGCATTTCCAGCACATTATCCCCGATCTGGACTTGGATCTACCTTTTCTTGACTTACTGCGATATCCAGGGCTCTTTCCTCTTTCCATTTTTCTTCCCCTAGTCTCTGCAGTCAAAGCATTCCTGATGTCTCACCGGAGCTTTTCCGTCGCATTTCCTCGCTAAAGATTTCACTGACAACATCGTCAAACTTTAAAGTACTAGATCTAGAGATAGAGTTACTAATGGCCATAACTAAACCATTCCAACTTTCTGGCAATGAGCACAGAAATAACAGAAGCCTAACTTCATCATCAAAAGTTACCCCTACAGAACTTAACTGACTTGTAACTGTATTAAAATCATTTAAATGATCAGCAACAGATCCACCTTCTGACATCTTCATATTAAATAAACGCTTCATAAGAAATACCTTATTTGAGGCCGAGGGTTTTTCATATAGTTTGGCCAATGCCGACATTAAACCCTCTGTTGTCGTTTTCTTTGAAATATTAAATGCTACCGACGCCGCTAGGCATCGCTGTATTGTTCTAAGTGCCTTTCTGTCAAGAATATCACATTCTGTGTTTGTCATACTCGTTGGCTTCTTTGTCTTTCCGCTCAATGGTAGGTACAAATCTCTCTGATACAGATAATCTTCCATCTGCATCTTCCACAACTGGTAGTTTTGGCCGTTGAATTTTTCGACCCTAAACCTATCATCTTCCGTCATTGCTCCCACTCGAACCAGGAACCCTTCTCTCCTGCGAGTTTATCAGTCAAATAGACCTTCGACTCTGATACCAGTTGTTAGAAAATTATATATTACAGAGCAATGAAACACATAAAATATTGCAGAAATATAAACACAGAAAACGCATAAAACAAGAGAGACACAGATATACGTGGTTCACCCAGTTTGGGCTACGTCCACGGAGAAACAACCAATCATTCCTTTTATTATATTATCCAGCAAACTGAAGAGATACAACCTACTACAAATCCGCTGTAACACCCTCTTCACTTTCAATTTCCTCTCTTTTCCTCACTTTGAATACCGATCTACATAGACGCAATACAATTCCCTCATATATAGTGAGGGGTTGCCTTCTAGGGCAAAAAACCCTAAATTAAACTAGCTTCTACCGTCAGATCATCCACCTAATAAACGACCCAAATTGACTAGAAATTACTAGACTTTTACAAGGCAATTTTACATCTATTTTTAGCTTCGGGGGCGCTGCCCCCGAACCCTTGCCGAGGGATTGCTGGCCCCTAGACCCCCTTAGCCAGGGGGATTAACCCCCCGTGCCCCCCCCTTGTGGAGGGGTGTATAGTCTTCCTGGGGTATACATCCGGCTAAAACTTTTGAATACAGAACATAATCAAGCCACACACCCAACACTTCCTTGCCCTATTGCGTCCTCCTTCTTCCCACGTGTGAGTTGCTCCTTGTGTAACCCAAAGCTAAGGAGAGAGAAAGAGAAGAATGAGTGAGATGAGATGAGTTGATAATGAATCAACCTCACCTGTACTTATATGATTTGCTGGGCATGTGTGCCACACATTTAGCTGCTGACTCACCTTGACAATTTGTCAAGTAAATACAAATAAATTCATATCTCCATAAATACTTTTCGGAATCGAATGATCTTTAGATCAATCCTACACTTCTCGACAAGAGGAATATAGGAAAAATATCAGCTGCCATAAATAAGATGACCCACATGGAGTTTGGCCCTAGTTGCTAATTTTAACAAGGATTAGCAATCCATGAGGAAGATATCTCCAATGTGTATGCCCATCTTGGTGCAACCAAAGGTAGCCAACACACTTTGCACTCCACATCACATGAAGCACTCTCAAGCATCGCTTACTCTCTTTTGGAGTAACCCTAAAAACTAATATTTTCTCTTCACAGGGAAAGTGTTTTCATAGACACCATTTTTCTCCCTCCACACCTCAACCATATCTACTATTTGCAAATATGAACATATTATAGTCTTGGAATCAATCATTAGCCCTTAGAAAGGAATTGCATCCAAACATCATTCTCCTCTATTAAGGCATCACTTCTCTTCTCCCCAAAACAACTAGAAGGCTAAAAAATGGAAGTACAACTAATGCAATATGGTTGGCATATCTCCTGGCTAGTATACTCAATCTCACCAAAGATATGGGTGCTTCTACATGCTCCTGGGCATCTTGCAATGTTCAAGTAAGTGATCTTGGCTTCCTACATGTACATGTTGGAGTACAGGGTGAGGGCATATCCATCTTCAAGCTCTCCTCATCCACACCTAGATTTGATTATTCTCCATCCAAGTCTACCTCTAGAATACCAACCTCCTCACTCTCTTGAATAATTGAAAGAGATACTTGTGATCTAAAGGAAAACACATACTCATCACACTTCACATCTCAACTAACCACAATGTTCCACTATGTTGGAAGGCTACTATAAATTTTAGAGGTTTCATTGTATCCCACCAAGCAAGATACTAATACATCATCTCAAACTTCCCCTTTACTGGGGTCTTGACCACCTATGAATTTGGAGGGACATAACCCTGGACAGTGAATGTCCTGCCAAACTGCAACATCCTTCATATCAACTTCTCGAGACCAAATCTCTAGACACCACATCATGAATTGTTTAGGACGTCTTACAAATATGATCACATCTAAATACAAGAGCAAGACAAGTGTATCATGTTTGTCAAAATGATAAAGATAAAAATATGCTATGTTACCCAGCAAAAAGTGGGTAACCCATAAGAGAAAATTTCCTCCTCCTCTGACAACTAGTCGACCAACAACCCTTTTGATTAGCACATGACATGATGCCATAGGTCCTCCACATATTGCTTCGATTAGATTTCTTCCTCCCATCTAGTATTCCATCTTGAAGGAAGGTGGGTCATCCATTGACAATTACTCTAGTCTTTAACCATTTTGTAATTATGTGCTTTAACTTAATGTTTTTGTGCATACTAATATGAATCAAGGGGTGATCTGGATGATTGACCGATCTTGATTGTATTCTTGTTCTCTCACTTCACTTGGGAGGTTAGTCTTTGACTATCGTTTAGACACCAGTGGGGCCTCCTCTAAGGACTTAGGGTTTTAAGAGGGACACTATTGGGGAGGCTCTGATTGAAGTAGCATGTCCATGGTATGCCATGTTTACCACTTTCCATCTTTCATGTTATTCCATCTCCATTCCTTGGATTGGTTGTCACTGTTCTTGGGGATTGACACCTTCTCATCCTTATCCTCATCCTTGAGTATGGGCCGAAAACCTTGCCCTAGAGGTGAATGCAGTTGAAAGAAAGTTAAAAGTAAAAGAAAGCCACAATAAAAAGAAAAAGATAAAATGTAAACGATGGATGGGACAAAATTAGCACGTGGCAAAAGCCTAGCATGAGATCTACTCCCCTCATTAGCTATCACAGGGTTCTTAAAAAACATGCTTGGGATCCTAAGCTATGCACCCAAATCAAAGCATTACCATAAAGAAGAAAAGGCATACCAGAGGGGTGGAAAAAACAGGTTGAGGAAAAGGGTAATTGATGTCTCCATAATTTCTCCCTCATTTCATTATACTTAGGATGCTGGACCACCACTAGTTGGTCACTTAACTATGGCACCTTTTCCTTGAAGTCATGCCCACTTTGTTGCCACCATCTACACACACACACCTATGGATTGATGGGCTAACTTGGGACCTGTCACTTCCCCTTTGTGGATGGAAACACCTAATAAGGTTATCCATTTGGCCATCCTTAACATAAGGAGGGAACTCTTATATGAGACTTGGTCTAGTTAGATATTTGAACGCGATCTTTGTGTGAAGTATTATTGTGCCCCTAACATTAAGTATGGTCTACTTTGATGCATCCATGGTATTGGTTACCTAATGATTGTTGAATTTCATTTGATCATGAGAGGATTTTGTCAAGTGGTTCTCATCACAACAACATAGGCTTTTTGAGGTGATTGCCCCACCTTCTCAGTAGAGCAGTAGAGGCCATACCATTCATTGCACAGAGAGAGAGAGAGATTGACCTTGATGATATAACGTTGCTCATCTAGAGCAAAGTGTTGGGCTATTTGATGACTCCACATGATGCTTAACACCCCAGGGGACTCCCAGATGCTGAAATGTTGAGCCCATGAATCTTGGTGTTGTAGATATTGATGATGTCCCAATGGACCTAGGATGCACCCAGGCTGGCCTTGACATCGTTTGATGTGCATCACTTGTTCCAAAGCCTAGATGATGCTTTTTCATCCTTTAGATGACAAGGGAGGGCTTGCACATCACTTGGAGCCCCAATGCTTGAGTTAGAAGAGTGCCATGTCACCTCTCTCACTCCTTTGGTGTTGACGTAGGTCAACATGGACACAACATCTTGGCATAGTCTTTTTGGAGGCTTGCACATAATCCTTGAGATGCATTTTGGAGTATGGAGCACTCATTAGCCCATATCACACCTTTTGGTGGCTTAAAGAGCTCATTTGGAGGATGAACTCATGCTTCCCATGCACGTGGAATTTTATGGTACTTTTGTTATGTTTTAACTTTTTAGGCTATGAGGTTGGCTTGTAACCTCGTTCTTGTGAAACATTTAAAGTCAACTTGTCAATAGGGCTTCATTTGTTGATTTAATGTAAAAATGAGTGGGATAGGTCTCATATAAATGGAGCCTCTCCTCATTTTGTTTTTTCATCATCACACAATATCCTATTCCTCTCTAAGAGTGCGAGTTAGTTTTTTTTCACTACATTGGGCAAAATGTGAGATTTATGGATGCAACTTGCTAAAGGATGTGATTTGACTTGGAGACATTGTTCCAGGATTGAAAGAAATGCCTTTGTGGAGGATTTTTGTAAGTTTATTACTTGTTATTGATATTTTACATGCTTTAATGTTTAAACTAGGGTTTGAATTGTTCCAAGACTAAATGATTTATCGTTATTGAAATTTTGCTTCAATACTTCATGTGAAATTGTCCTCATTAAGGCCTATAAGGAAACTCTTTATGTAGAGACCCTATACTTAATTTCTCCCCTCACAAGAGCAATAGCTATGGTTTTCGAAGTGGATGTGCTAAGGCATCCCTCTTACTCTTTCGATATCCTTCCTTGGAAATTCATGCCATAAAGACTCCATTAACCTTTGTTGGATAAGGTGTTGGTGAAAGAGTGTGTTGACCAGCATAAAACTTCATAAAAATCCTTTTCCTTTTTCTCTCTCCTAGACGGCTAGGGCAATTGCTAGGGTTTTAGGTCTGATTTATGCATAAAAGTGTTGTTTTATTGCATGTGGGTGGTTGATGATATAGGAGTAGCCTCTGTGCATCTTCTACAAGCAAAATCTTACATAGTGGATGGCCTAGCATGCCCTAATAGGTTGACTTCTCCCTTTTATTCTGCTGTTTATGCAATTACATATCTCACAACCATAAAAAATTTCCCCTAGCCTAGCCCTGACCTCTATATGAAGGCCTTGTCCCATTCTTGTTGAAGATAATTTTAAGGCCTTTCCTAAGGCTGCAATATGACATTGAATGCCATATTATTGAAGATCATCCAAACCCTAGCCTAAGTCACTGGGTTCAACGAATTTCAAGGTTGAAATTCAAAGTTCGTCGAACCTTAAACAAATTCAAATCTATTCGTTTAAATTCCCCAGTAAAATTATGACTAGGGTTTAATCTTGGACTAAAACCTAATTTCTAAACAGCATATTGGTGGCATTCCACTCCTAGTTCTCTTTATTGAATCTCACCTCCGTTGATTCTTGAAGCCTTAGTTGGCGTTGTGACTAGTCTTGTGACTCTGCAACTTGAGAAGCTTAGACTCCAGAGAATGACAATATGTCTAACATTGCTTGTTTTGGTTTCGTTGTTTGCAATGGTGAGTTGGTGGTTGTTGAAATTTGCTTTGTCGAGATCTGCATAATGAAATCGCCCAACGGCAATGCAAAGACGACTATTGAAATCTACAATGTCGAGATCTGCACAATGAAGCCGCCCAATGCCAACGCAAAGATGTCCAAGTCGTAGTATGTAAAAAAATTATTTACATAACTTTTAGTAAACATGGTCTCTCTCTCTCTCTCTATATATATATATATATATAAATTTAATATATTTATATGTAAAAAGAATTTATATATAATGATATATGATTTTTAATATATTTATAAAATTCATGAGATAATGGGTTCATAGGGTGAGTCACATGTTGTAAAAGCATGAAGATGAGGAAACCATCGGGACATGTAGGCTAAGTCACTGCGTTCGTTTTAATGATTAATCATGTTGGCCAACTTGGTAATGTTAGTTTTATTTTCGGCGTATGTGTTTAAACTTTAATATATATATAATATATATATATATATATATATATATATATATATATATATATATCAATTTTGCATTAATCATTATCCGGATAATATCGGCGCGAGGAAAAAATCGGAAAAAATTGTTAATTATCGGAAAATAATCGTTTGGTGCAAAAATATTCATTTTTTTTTCAATTTTTTTAATATCTAAACCATCTACAACATAAAATAAATACATTGACACATAAATATGATAAAAGAACTAATATATAAGATGTTTAATATCATTTCTAGTGCTAAAATCACACATAACATTGAATCATGTCCTGAATAGTAAGTCCCGACTCCTGAGTCCCAACTTAGCCTCAAAATATCAACAAAAAATATAATAATGTATCTCATCATGTCATAATGTCATATACAATAAAATGAAGAAAATAACTAAAGTCTAATCCTATTTATTTCCTCTGCGTGCTGGTGGAGTTGGCAGTGGAGTCTGCTATGCTCTAGAAGCTGAAGAACTAGAAGTAGGAGCTATAGGAGGTAGACCACGTCCTCTATTGATGGCAGGGGTAGTCTGGGCAGGTGGTGTCACATGGAAACATTACAATCTCCTAATCCTGAAATCCTGAAAAACTGATAAGTCTGCTGGATTTCGAATGAAATCTAAGATTCTACTTTCTCCATATGAAATCCAATGAGGTCGGAACCACTCTCAAACATCCTGAGTCATTTCATGGTAATGTGAAAAATTCAAGTAAAAGTAACATTCTCCTTAATCATGAATAACATATCAATACTAGGGCCTAGACTTGATCATTAAGCTGCCCCACTCAAAAATTATTGGTTTCTTTAAAAAAAAATTGCATTTCGAACATTTAGCATCCCTTATAAAACCACGCTGCCCTGATCCTCGGTGATAAATTGGGAAAAAATCGCGATAAAGCGATAATATCGCGATTTTAACAACACTGATATATATATATATATATATATATATATATATATATATATAATATATATATATATATATAGTATGCCGAACTTTATCATCAAAATTTTAACTGTTGAACTTTATTCAAGCTTCAAAGTTGCCGAACTCAAACATGAACATGAACACGAATGCGTTGATTATGACCCTAACTTGGAGCAGCATGTCTAGTGGTCTAACCTTAGTGCTTAAATCTTAGCATTGAAAACCTAGGTCATCTTTGGTTTTGCCAAGTGCCCTATCCATCTTTAGACCTTCAAAAACTTATCACCTTGAGCCCTCATATTAGAAGGTAATTATAGGTGATCTGGGGAAGCCTCCCTTGTGGTTTAAATCCCATTAAAGAGCACGAGGAAGGTTGTTGAGGTGATAGTGGCAACCATTCCTCATTGCCTAGTGAGGCTTTGCATCGAGGCTGCTAGATTTTGTGACAACATGCACAAATATCATCCATCTTGAATGACCAAGCTCGTAGTACAAACAACTATCCACACAAATCATCCAACACACTGTAAATATAGGTATCTCACCCATGTACCTCAAAACTTGTTGCAATTGAAGCAAAAGTTTCAACAAGGTCAACTCCTTTTCCAGAGAATCCTTTGGTAATTGGAGCAAAGAAGCTCATCAAGCTCATCTCCTTCTTTCTAAGAGAATCCAACAACCTTGCCTTAGTACTCTTCAACACACCCATTGACCACTACGTGTCAATGACCCATAGCAGTACACCCCCTTTTTTCGCAAAAGGGATAACGCTTGATCGATGTGTCCGTGCAGTTCAACTATCATCATCAGTCTGATTTACAAGATGTTATAATGTAAACCCATTCTGCATGTATATGATGTAAATAATCTCAACATATCTGTGTTATTTGGTGACGATCTACATTTTGGGAGGTTTTTTGTCTCGCCGATCCATTCTCGGATGGTCGGTAGAGTTTTCCTTCAGTCTTACCCCAAAGCCGGAATGAATTTCATCACTGGGATCTTAAGCGAGTCTTAGTGTTCTAGATCGAGTCTATGTAAAAGTGATTTGGGAATAATCCTAACTATTTGGTTAGGTTATTTTATTACAAATTGCTTGGTCTGCTAGATTATATTTGTGTCGCAGAAATGGGTAGTCTGTGATGGTCTATTATAGATGGGGTTTTCCTTTTATGATGTAAAAATATGAAAATCATGATGTAAGGTGTCTTGAGGGTTGGAAAAATAGTTGATTCCCTCATAGGTTAATTAATTAAATTTTCTGGCCAAAAATTAATTAAAATCCTAAGCTAGAAATTTAATTAATTCTAGGTCCTAGGTAAATTTAAATTCTCTAAAGGCAAAATTCATTGGTTCTTAAAAAATTAAATTTTAAAAGGTCCCAGGACTAAGGTAAATTAATTATTTTGCTAAATTTTAAGCCTTTGGTCCTTGAGGGTTAAGTCAAAGTCAAATTTTTAAAAAGGGAAATTAACTCAAAACTTTTATTTTTGAGTTTAATTAAAACGCGTTTAATTGAAAAATTCGATTTTCCTCAAAAATTAAATATTTTGACAGATAAGATTAATTTTTTTTTAATTCTCGTCAACAGTCGAGATTGCTTTGACGAGGATCACTCGAATTAGCCGTTAGAGGAATTATCCTTAAATAGGAAGTCATTTTTCAGTTGATCGATCTGATCTCTGAGTCGTGTGTTAAGCAAAAAGTTATTGTGTAATTTTTACTTGGATAAAAAAAAAGACTTTGGAGTTAAATTTCGTTGGTGTTACTCTTTATGGAAATGCCATAAGATGCGTTGTTTTCATGCATAAATTTTTTAGCCATTGATGATATCTTCTGAAGAGTGATGTGAGTACATGTATTTTGCTCAGTCACTAAGGTTTAAGTTGAATGTAATAGTAGGTATTTCTATTTATCTGAATTTTATTATCATTTTCTCGCTCTATTTTAATGGTTGGATTGAGTTTTGCAGGAAAATCTTGATTTTTAGATCCTCCGGCATTAGGGGAAATTTTAAGTTGGACTAGCAATAAAAAATATAATAATGTATCTCATCATGTCATAATGTCATATACAATAAAATGAAGAAAATAACTAAAGTCTAATCCTATTGATTTCCTCTGCCCCTCTTGCGAGAAAATGCCACAACTTTCCCTTTCCTTCTAGATGTAGATGCTGGTGCCTGTGCTGGTGAAGATGGTAGTGGAGTCTGATGTGCTCTAGAAGCTGAAGAACTAGAAGTAGGAGCTATAGGAGGTAGACCACGTCCTCTGTTGGTGGCAGGGGTAGCCCGGGCAGGTGGTGTCACCTCTTCTTCCTGTTCCTCCTGCTCCTGCTCCTGCTCCCCCTCCCCCTCCACTACATCCTGCACTAACCAATCATCAACAGACTCCATGAGAGGCCTCTCGGCCTCAACCCTCCATGCAGCAGTGGTGTCAATCCCATCCAATGAGATGGCATCCACATTAGGTGTCCTCTCAAGTTGCCTCACCCACAATCGAAGATTGTAGTAGACGTAGACCATGTCATTAAGTTGCTGGGACTCCAACCTGTACAAAGATCATGAAATAATAATTAATAATTATAAAAAAAATATTGTTTAATGAATTCAAAAATTTATTTGGAAATTTGCAATATTTTAAATGTTTAAGTGTTAACCTGTTGCGCTTCTTGTTGTGTATTTTTTCAAATACACTCTAGTTGGGCTCACATCCTGAGGAGCTACATGTTTGGCTGAGGATGCGAATGGCAAGCTTTTGCAGAAGGGGTACCCTGCCACCATACATTTTCCACCATGCATCTACAACAAAATTACAAATAAAATTTTAAATAAACATAAGAAAAAAATGGAATTTGAAGAGAATGAAATTTGAAACAAAGTTACAAAATACCATCTAAAAAATACCTGGCATTTTAATCGTCCTATCATTGATAGCCATCTTAAAGCCAAATGTGCCACCTGCCATCCTATATGTTTCAATTTGTTTAAAGATCTCTATACGTTGTTTTGGAGATCGCATCATCTTCTGGACACAGGATAAGAATCCATCCATGATCTCAGCATCAAAATCAAACCCACATGCATAAGAAAATGCAGGGTTCAGGAAAAGCCCAACAGCATGAATGGGACAATGGAGTGTGTTGTTCCATTGCTCATCAATCACTCCCCATAGGAGGAGTTGTCTCTGAAACCCATCATCTCCCTTACCATCATAGTAGGCCCGAATGGCTTCTTTGGCCCTGTCCATGGCTTCATACAAATAGCCCATTGCGGGCTTCTCACCATCAACCTACCGAAGAACCTTTACCAAAGGTTCAATAACATCGCACACCTCCTGCACTCCCACCCAGAAGTCTTCCTGGTATGTAACTAGTCTGCATATGGCCTCTCCCTTTGGTTTGTGGCTCATTGGCAAATCACGCCACTGCTCTGAAAGAAACATTCTTTTCACATCCCACATAGAATTCAAGAGGGATTGAAGAGATATGGAACTGGTGGCAAACCGTGTAATGGCAGGGCGCACCAACTCTTTGTTGTTGGTGAATCTTCTCATCAAGCTAAGCACAGATGTATGGTTATATATAAATTTTGTAATGCTTTTGGATGAATCAACAATATCTTTGACAAAGGGAATTTTCCTTATGTCGTCCAACATCAAATCAATACAGTGTGCAGCACAAGGTGTCCAAAATAAAGTATGATGCCTGTCCATAAGCATCCTGCTAGCAGCAACATAATTTGCAGCATTGTCCATTATGACTTGGACAACATTTTGTTCACCCACCTCCAAAATAAACACATCTAACAAATCACATAAAGTTATTGCATCTTTGATTTGTGTAGATGCATCAACAGATTTGATAAACATAGTCCCCTTGGGACAACTAACCAAGAAGTTTATAAGGGTTCTTCCCTTTTGGTCAGTCCAACCATCTGACATAACAGTGCATCTTGTTTGTGCCCATGATGCCCTAAAATCCTCCAATCTTTGGGTGCAGTCACGCTTTTCATTTTGAAGAATCCGGCCTCTGAAATCATGATAAGAAGGGATTTTGTGCCCTGGGCCAACACTGGCAATAACATCAACAGTAGGTTGGAAAAATGGATTATTCCTTACAATGCTGAAAGGAATATCACTCTAGAGGAGAAATTTTGCCAGCAATTTGTCAGCTTGTTCTTTCTCAGTTCTTTTTAGCATTGAACCGATAGATGGCTGTGAACCAGGTGTGGTTCGAGGAACAAAAAATGATGTGGCAGCTATCGGATTGGTTGATGCTGCAGTAGAACCAGTGCCACTTGGCCCACTTCCTTCAGCTGACCTTTTTAGTTGCCTTTTAAGTTTTGAGTTCTTCTTTGGCCTCTCTAGTCTGCTCTAAATTTTCCAATGCTCTCAGGGCTCTTTGGACAAGTTCAGGAGTTGTATTTTTACAAGGCCCCACATTTTTTCCAGGGATTTCTGCAAGGTGAAACTTCAATCTGTATACCCCCCCGGACATAGGGTGGCCACACAACTTGCAAGTCAAGTTTAGTCTATCATTCGGAGCATCAAGTTCACCATATTCCCAGAAAGGATCCAATTTCCTTGGCATGTTTGTTTTTGAACTTTGAAGTTGCAAACTTGAAGTCTTGAATGGTGTTTTGGTGCAGTTGTGAACCTATGGGAAAATAAGGATTACAATTTAGTATTTACAAAATTACAAGTTACAAATTTACAATTTAGTATTTTAATTTTTAATTTTTACATTGTACAATGAAAACCCAAGTTACCCAACCTAAAACAACCATTCCAAAGTTCAAACACAAGTTACCGAACCAAATGGCAAAAACAATGAAAAAAACATAAACAATGTTTAAAAACAATGAAAACAAAAAAAAAATTGGTTCCCATAGCCAAACCAAGTTACCCAACCAAAAACAATGAAGAAATACAAAAACAATCTTTAAAAACAATGAAAACAAAAAAAAAATGGTGCCCATACCAAGTTACCCAACCAAAAACAATGAAAAAATACAAAAACAATGTTTTTAAACAATAAAAACAAAAAAAAATTAATCCACATACCGTTTCTATGGAGAAATCGGTGGTCTCCTCTTGATTTTCTCCTCTAAGCACTTAGAATTAGCTTCAAACTCTCTCTAGCTTGTTCTCCCAGCTCTCCTCTGCCCTCTCCGCGTGACTGTCCAAATGAACTCATAAAAAACCAAAAAAACGTTATAAAACTTCGCTGCCCCGAAGCCCCACGATTATTTCAGTTTTTCTCGCGATAAATTCGAAATTATCACGATAATTCCATAAAAATCGGCTAAAAAAATTTCCGGCAATAATTTCCTATAATAATCGCGATAAAATCGGCACACGAAAAAATCGCGATAATTTCAATTTATCGCGATTTTATTGCGATTTTCACAACACTGGTTTTGAGCTAAGCACCTCTTTTAAAATTTAAAAAATTTAATTTTTGTGTGGGGAATTGATAGATTTAGCTGTTGAGAGCCTTAGATTATCAAATATGGGAGCGGAGTTGGACTCATACTCTTTAGATTTGATATATCTACCATCTTGTGCATAGATCTGTAAATTTTTTGGTTTTCTGATTTGGGTTTCTAGGGCTTTTTTTTGTATATCTGTTTTTTTTTTTCGTTTGTTTTTGTTTTGTTCTTTTCAGGTACACGTTGCAGATTTGAAAGTGAAGTTTGATTTGAAGTCAGATCTAGGCCCTGGAGGGTAAGATCTGGCCTCAAAATCATTTTTGTAGGGGCATTATATTTGCAGTCCAAGGGTTTGAAATTTTTTTACAAGGGTTTTACTGATAAATCTGAAGCAGAATATATCAACTTAATCAGAATTTTCTCGGAAAGTTTTTTAAGGGTTCATTGAGCTACCATTTTCCTCTCTGTCTGCTACATCTGAAATTTCTTTTCTCTAAAATTTTTTGAAATTGTTTTTCAGTTTTGCTGTCTGGGGTTTCTCCTCATTCCTCAGTGTCCATCCCTCTTGGCATGCGTCCTTTCTTCCCTTAACTCCTCGCTGCGTGAGTTCTTCAAAACTTTGCAAACCCTCTGTAGCGTCATCACTGTCTGTCCGCAACCATCCCCGCATCTCTTCCTCCCACGAGTTATCCCTCTCTTGTTTCCTACTTGCAGCCCTTTCTTGCCTTTCTCCTCTGCTCTTCATCCTTTCGTTGTCCACTGTCATCACTCCATCGACCTACGTCCTCCTCTTGCCATCCTCTCGATCCCCTTGTAGCTCCTCGCTCCTCATCCCTTCTGTGGCTCTTAAACGCTGCCATCACATCCCTCAACCTGCAAAACAAGCTCCCTTCTCCATCGATAGCTCTAGTTCCATCTCATCGCAACCTTTTTCTTGTCGATTTCCCTTGCTGCCACCATACCTGCAAGCAAACCAAATAGTCGATTTCCTTTTTTTTATTTGTTTGTGCATGCGTTAGGGTTAGTTCCCTTTTAGTTTTACAAACTTTGATTTCATTTTTTTTTTGTTAGACTTTTTGGTTAAGTTTTTTGTTTTTGTTTTTGTTTTTTTGTGTTTTATTTAAAAAATTCGATTTCCTTTTTTTTGTTTGTTAGACTTTGGTTCAGTGTTCATTTATTTATTTTTATTTTGTTTTTTGAATTAAAAAACTCAAAATTCTGATTTCAATTTCAATTTTTATTTTATTATTATTATATTATTATTATTTTTTTTAAAATTTGAGCTTATTTTCTTCTAAAAATTGAATTTCATTTTTTATTTTATTTTATTTTTGCTTTTCCCCTTGGGTTTTGATTTTGATTTTTTTTAGAAAGCAAGAACTAAACATTTAAAAAACCTAAAAAGTTCATTTTATGTGATTAGAAATTAAATAAAAAATTTTCACATTAATTTTTTTATTATTTTTATTTTATGTGTCTTTGGCCCATTAATATATATAATAGTATATATATATATATATATATTTTTTTTTGTGTCTTTGGCCCATTAATTTTTTTTTTGTTGTAAGTTATTAAATCCTTTTGATTTGTTTTGGCCATATTAAAAAAAAAAATCTTAATTGATTATTGGCCACATCAACTTGTTTCATAAAGCCTAGCACATTAAATTTGCATAAGGAATAATTAAATTGTTAATCTATAGTTCTTTCTTGATGTCTTTTTGTGTTAAGGGTAAAATCTAAAAGAAAACTTTTGTGGTATTAAACATTTTAACTTCTCCATAGTCAAACATACTTAAATTTTTTGTATCTAAAGATTGACTATAGAAAAGTGATAAATTTTCCTAGATTTGGGTCACTAAGCATAAATCATTTTAATTCTAGGATTGTGAATTGATTAACATTTAAATTTCATGGTTTTTTAAAGTATTTAGATCTTTAGAAATTTAATTGCTATAATATTTTGCATCTATTGAAATTGATCGTCATTACTTGAATTAGTTGATGTTCGTTACATGTTAGATATTTTGCGAATATTTTCAAGTAATTGTTAAAGTACTATGTCGTGGAATTGTAACAAATTGCATATCTTTGTTTCTTAAGATGAATATTTTTTTTGAGCATCTGTTGACATTGACATTAAATTACAAAGAAGCTTTTGTCCTCTTTGAGCTATAATTGTATCAAAAAGATTTGAAATAGGCTTGTGGTTTAATTGCAATCTTCAGGTGTTTATTTTAAAGTCTTCATCCAATAAAGCGAACATTTTATTTTGGTGATTAAGGGCTTTTGCGTCACAAATGTTTCTAATCCTCGAGTCTAACCTCATTTCATCATCTAGTGCATTTGCATATAAGTTATCTTTGCATAAATAAAATTTATTTCCAAGCATAAGCTTGGTCGATAGAGAAATAGGTATCCATCCATTTTTGCTCGAGAAGCCTGCTTTTAATAGTGCTTAAAACGGTGACCTTGCAGTTGTCAGAGCCACAACTCTCTGCATCGTTGGAGGCACCGAGTATGTTAGATTTTCAGGAGAGTTATCGTTAATCACACCTTAGTGTGCTTCACCTTATCTTCTCTCTGCCAATTACTATGAAATCAGGCTCAACACAGAAAGGATCGAAGGATTCAAATTCAAATAGGCATTTAATTAAAAATGACTAAGTTACTGGAAACGCCTGAAGAAATTGCCTGAAACGCGGATCCCCATTTCTGTTTTGGAAACAGATACGATCCTTGTTCGAAACAACGTAAAAACGTTTTTGTGCCATTTCAAAAAATCGGAAACTTCGAATTCGGAATTGGATACGTTTATAAGGGTTTTTAATTTTTTTGGATCCTTTTCCAAATTTAAATCATGATCAAAATCCACCCTTAAAATGTTAAAACGCATGAAAATTTGTTCAAAAATTTATACAAACAGAAAAAGATAGATGTTCAAAAATACAAACAGAGGGGTTTGATTAAATGTCTTCATAAAGAGATTTATTTGAGTGATAATTTTTAGTTTGGTTAAGGTATTGTCAATTGTCATTGATTTTGCTCTTGATTTCATAAATCTCTCCAATATAACAAATCTTCTCTAGCCAATCTTTTGCCTACATATAGTCGAGACCAAGCTGACATTGAGAAGATTGAATTGTTCAAATAGGTCTTTGACAAAATATCCCAATGATCCCATGGGCCTTTTAATTGTCATGCAAGGAAGATAGATACCATCTGCGATGCATGACACTTTTTTGAAGGAGTTGAACCCAAAAGCACAAAGGTTGTAGCATTTTTGATTACATTACTAATGATGATGATAATATTTTGAATGTTATAATAAATGCTAATGATGATGACAATGTTTATGTTGAACTCATGATGATGATTATGTATTTTTAAATATAGAATATAGATTTAAAAGATAAGTGGTAATATATATATATATATATATATATATATATATACCGTTCTTTACCGTATCGTATCCAGTGTTTTTGAAAATTTGTCATATCCGTTTCAAACCCCGTATTTGTATCCGTTTCTGTATTTATTTTAGTGCAACTTAGAAAAATAACCAAGATTCTTGCATCTCACATTAGTTTTAGGATCTGCATTTCATATAAGATAGTCATTCATCTAAGCAGCGATTGCTAATCAATTACTTGGTCTTAATTTCCCTAGCAAGATTGTTGACTCCATAAGGCATTGGTATCAATCGTTTAAAATCTAATCAAATCCTGTAAGTCTTGTTAAATCTTAATCAAGTACTTGGTCGCTTCCTTGTGTCTCCCAAACTAGTTGGTTCCCAACTAGTTTCTCTTCATTTTATTTTTTCATAGGGTCTACCACCCTTAGCCTACTGTAGGGAGATAACTTAAACGGAGAGATTGGGGATCAGGGTGACAGTCCCTGATCTGAGCCGTTGTCATGGTGCTTAGACATTTTGTGCGACAACAACACCCATTTGTTGCAAGCTTTTGGAAACCACTAATTCCACAATAACTTTTGAATCTCTGTTGCCAAAAACACCTACCTAGGCAACATTCTAGTACTAGGAACACTTGGAATGACAAAACATGAGCAAACAACTTGGAAATTGTCTCAACCATATCGTAAGTTCAATATTTGAAAATGTAAGGTATTTCTGAGTTGTTTTTGGGATTTTTGAACATGTTTGTATGATGTTTCAATGGATTTTTTTGAATGTTGTCAGGCCACCCAGGTAGCCATGAATGATGAGAGGCATGGGACCCATAGGGAGCCTAAAAACCCATAATTAGTGATCATTGAAGACACCTAATTATTTTTCTAAACATAATTTTTACATTCGTTTAAAAAAATTAGAAATCTCTAGAAATTTAGAAACGCTAATAATTCCATTTTCCTGTAAAATTCTCTCGCTAGAAACTTAAAAACCGACTTGAAACTTTCTCATGTTGCTTTTGATATTGGTGGTGTTGCAAGTGGAAATGGAGCTGCTCTTCTTCTAGTCGACACACCCATTTCAATCAATAAATAAATACCTAACAAGTGTATTTCAATCAAACAATGTTTCCAGTCCTTTGTGGACACTTCCTTACCATAAACCAGATCTGATTATCACTTATTACAGTTGATTTATTACAGCCATAAATCTATCCAATTAGCTTTTATCTGTTTGTCATATCATTCAACAAAATCTGTTCAATGTTATGTCAAATCAATAGCATGACCAGTGCTAGAAACTACTCAATCACCATGAGAACATAATCTGAAGATTGGATTTACAAGTACACAAAGTTTGGTCAGCAAAGCATGCTTTTTATGTGTGTGTATGTGTGTAAAACTGAAGTTACAAGTACATATCAACAACTCAATACAAGCTGGTGCAATTCATGCTTTCCAAAATCCTAGATAGGAGTATCGTAAGAAAAGCTTAGCTCCCAACTCCTCCTAGCCAGGATTCACCCCCAACCAAAGCTGGTCACATCAAATATCCACAACATGCTAGCATACACATCGACAAGTCCTCCTTGGCACCAACACTTGCATCCCAAAAGTGTACAAGAGAAAACAAAATAGTCTCCCTCTATCTTCTCCACATCAAACACTCCTTGTAGAACACTTACGTTTCGAAATGCCACAAAACCCTAGTCCTCTCTCACAAGAAGTACAAGAACAAGTGTTCCCATTGGTCCTCTAGGGTTTCTCCCAAACCTTAACTTTCCTTGCTTTCTTAGGGAAAACCCTAACCCTAGTCTTTTGCTTGAATGAACTGAAGAACCCTAACACTTAAAACAAAGAGACCAAAATAAAATGAAGAAGAGTACAAGTGAAAGAGATAAGTTCGCTTTAGCTCTTACATCTCTAATACAATGATGTGATCAACATGATTTAATGAAAAAACTCTCTCTTGCCTCCATTTATAACGTCTACAACACAACCTAACTAATCACTAGATAGGTCCACATGTGAAGCGCACCAACTTTAAATGAGACATGTCAAAGCTCTAAGGTATGCATTTCCACCAAACAAGGGGTACCAAGGTGAGCACTCCACACAAAGAGTCCAATGTTTCTCCTCCAAAGGCATCCAATGTTGCAACATTCCTTTCTATGCTATGTGTACCTCTGGGTTCATCACATCCACACGATCATTGCTTAACCAAAGTAATCTCAAATCAAGCATAAGCCTTCATGCAAGAAACCAAGTGTCCCCTTTCCCAGTGCTTCTCCTCCAAATGGGTCTCTCTCCCAAGCAAGCAACCAAATTATCCATGTGCATGCCTCATGAAGAATGTCACCAAGCCACATAGGTCTCCAACCTCCTAAACGCATAAACATCAATTTTGGGGATAACAATCTGGGATAACAATCCATGAGTAAGATATCTCCAATGCAATGTTTTAAAGCTCCGACTCTAGTTTGGAAACGGCCGAGGGTTGGCTCCGACTCTGACTCGATATCGACTCGGTCTGTTTGGTTTCAATGACTCAGGCGTTGTAAAAAATACATTAAATATTTTTTTTATTATTATAAAAGAACATAATTTTAAAGATTTTCGTTCATGTTTCCAAACACAAAGCTTTAGAATATAGAGAGAAGACAACATATGATCAAAGTAGGCTCACGAATATATCCATTATATCAAAATGGCACCTAGTGCATTGTCCAATACATACATGAATGTTTATATAGAGATCCAAACAAAAACACATAACCATGGAGGCTAGAAATGGCCTCTACAACAAAAGTAAACTGCAAAACATCACTAGTCACCAATACTATTGGCTATTGCTAGAGGAGCCAACATCATCTGGCTCAGACTCTGAATCAGAGTCAGATAGTGAAACCCATGGCTCCTCCTCATCATCTTCAACTGCAATTGTAGCAGAAGTGGTAGCACTAGCAGGCTACGCAGCAACTGCACGCTGAGATAGATGAGATATGCGCTTTCGTCGTGGCTGAGTAGAGGAAGCGCTTGCAACTGGAGGACTTGGGGCTGGGCTTGAGGCTGGTGCAAGTGGATCTGCATTCAACTAAATATTTTTTTCAACTAATGCCCTTGTTTGTAAATCCAAATCAAGATCCTCATCAGAATCAGACTCTGTTGGATGACTCTCCACTACCCAATCTGATGTTGGATCAATATCTTCCAACACAATGGGATCTGAATTAGGTCTTTTGTTTAGCAATTGGTTGCGTCTGAGCCGAAGTTTGTATTGGACATAGATTAGATCATTTAACCGTTTTTAATCCAAACAGTTTCTCCTCTTCGTGTGAATCCTCTCAAAGATAGACCAATTGCGCTCACACCCAGTAGCATTGCAAGTTTGACTCAGAATACGAATTTCAAACTCCTGCAATGGAGGACAATGGCTACCAAATGTCTCCCACCATTGTGCTGCAAAAAACATAGTTGTGTAATGAGTTAGTTCAACAAAATTACAAATTATATCCAACTTTGAAATTATAAACAATTTAACAAAATAAGAATTTGAAAATTGAAATTGTTTGTTTACCTAGCTCATCTGCTTCCCTTGCAATCCTTGCTAGGTTCTTGCTAAAGGTACCAGTGGCTTTGTTGAAACAAGTGATATGTGGGTGTATCTCCAGCTAATCACTCTACATAGGGACCATGCGATCAATGCAGTCAATCAATCCATCTCTAACCTCCCCACCCAAAGTTCATGTCTCTAGAGCTTTATAATGATACCTTGGGTTCAAAAAATACTCAGCTCCATGTATAGGGCGATGGAGTTGATTGTTCCATCTTTCATCAATGATTGCCCAAATGGGCCCATACTTAGCCACTCTATCCTTGTATGCTGTCTTTATTGGCTCCTTTGCTTGATCCATAGCCTCATAAATGAAGCCCATAGCCAATCTTTCCCCATCCACCAACCACAACACCTTAACCAGTGACTCAACAACCTTCATAATCTCTGTTGCCTTTTTCCAAAATATTTCTTCATTAACTTTTTTCTTCAAATCTTTGCCATTCTGTTTGTGAGACCAATGGCTTTCATTCCATTCATCACTCGAAAACAAATTTTGCAAGTTTCTATGTTGGGAAAGCATAGATTGCAATGTCAAAAAATGAGTTGCAAATCTAGTTATGGCAGGCCTAATAATATCCCTGCCCCCTGTGTGTTTCCTCATCAGACTCAAAATCCATGAATGATTGTAGATACATTTTGTTATGCTTTTGGCATGCTCTACAATGTTTTTGGCCCAATCTAATTTGCCAATATCCTCAAGCATGAGGTCTATGCAATGTGCAGCACATGTGGTCCAAAAGATGGTTTGTGTTTTTCCTCTTAACTGTTTACCAACAAGAAAATAGTTAGAGGCATTATCTGTGATGATTTGAACAACATTAGCCACCCCCACCTCCTTAACAACCTCACGCAACACTTGAAACAACAATTGTCCATCTTTCACCCTATCAAATGGATCAACTGATTTTAGAAACATGGTTCCTTGTGGGCAAAAGATAAGAAAGTTTATGATGGTATGGTTCCTTTGATCAGTCCATCCATTTGACATGATGGTACATCTTGTTTTTGCCCACGAGCTTTTGAAATCTTTCAAATACTCATCAATGGATGAAATTTCTTTTCGCAAACGAGACCCCCTTAACTCATGCATAGTAGGGCCTTTGAAGCCCTTTCCAGCAGCAAATATGGCATCAAACACAGGTTCATAATATGGTGAACGGGAAGCATTGAAGGGGATATCAACATCATATCACCATCTAGCTATGTAATCACAAGTAGTGTCCCTCAATTCTTTCTTCCAATGGTCATCTAAAGTGGGCTTCATATGACTTTTACTAGCTTGAGAACCATGTGCATTTGATGGAGAGGAGGGTGCGAAAGTGAGATAACTTTTGATATTCATATCACCCTTCTTTTTCATTTTACCCTTACCCTTTTTTCTTGCATGGACGCCAAAGAGGGAGGAACATAGCGGAAGGGGTTGGATGCATTAGTACAAGGGATAGATGAAGAGCCCTCAAAATCGAAATGGGGGTTGGTAGCCATCATTTGTTGTATACTCTTCCTCCCAATTTCAGCCTCTATTTCTTTTTGCCTAGCTTTTTCTTCCTGAAACTTCTCAAAGCTATTTAACAACTCCTTCCTAATCTCCCCAGTTTGTACTGATGGTGCTTCACATGGAGTAATTTGGCCTCTAATACCAGCCAAGTGTTGTTTCAGCCTATGAATGGTCCTAGGATCCTCCCTAATTTTTCTATGACGAAATTTGCAATGCATTTGATTATCAACCATTTCAGCATATGCCCAAGCAACATCTTTCACTCTAGGAGCCATTTTTTAACTTGGAAATGAAAGAAGAAATTCTGAAAATGAAAACAAAAAAAATAACATTGCTTCAATGTTCATTTCTTTTACAAAGAAGACTCTTTTTTTCCAAATTTGCACAAAAAAATAAATAAGCAAAAACAGATTTTAGAAGTGAAAAAAAATACCTCTAAGCGCAAACCGCCTCCTCGATGCTGCTCCAACAAACCAACTCCTCAATGCTGCTCCAATGGCTGCCCAAGAAGCTCCTCACTGCTGCTCCAATGCTTGCTCAAGAAGCTCCTCATTGCTGCGCCAAAAACAAACTCCACAACTCTTCACAAACTCCTTACAAATTCTCACACAAATGCAATGAGATAGCTGTGAGGAAATGAGAGGGGTTGGGTAGCTTTTATAGGGTTAGGAGAGGTAAATGAACCTCAAAATCACCCTAAAGCAAATTAGAATTGGCTGTGGGGTCCAATTCCCCCCCAAAAGACCTCGTTGGCCTTGCGTGTGCATGGGTGACCGAGTTGACCGAGCTGGTCGGTTTGTTACCGGCTCGGCTTATTCAGTAACAAACCGGCCAGTGGTTCTGTTTCATCCACTGAGTTGACTCGGCCAGGCCTTGGCTCGGTCTGGCTCGATCGAGCCGGAGTCGGCTCAATCGTTTATGAAAACACTGCTCCAATGTGTATGTCTATCACAATACAACCAAGGGCAGTGAACACACCATGCAACCTACATCACACGAAGCACCCTCAAGCATGGCGTAAACAATTTTGGAGTAACCCAAAATGCTAACATGGGCGCCTTTGACTAAATTGAAGGGTTACATGATTAATGCTGTGTTGAAAATGGTGTAGCTTGGGAGGTACTTCCACAAGTCTTGGGTGCTTGACTTGTGACGAGAAAACCCACTTTGTGGGCAAAATACCCATTTGGACCCAAAATTGTGGGCTTAGAACCCGAGGATATTATTATTATATTCTAATTGTTGTGGACACCTTTAATGGACAAAAGGGGCTCCTAAGGCAACATTAGAGAGATATTTATATGTGAGACCAATGGAGAGGTCAAACACATCATAGAAATCCATTATTGTGAGAACAACAAGCCTAAGAAAGGAACCACAACAAGTGAAGGACAAAGAAGGAGATCTATTTCTGTGTTGGAAAGGAGATTTTGCCCTAGAGAACTAGACCAAGTTAGTCTTCAAGAAGGCCGAGTTACTTGTCTACTAGACAAGGAGGATAGGTTGCCAAGATAGTGTTTTGTCTACTATTTAAGGAAGGTCTTTCAAGGACCAAGTTTTGTTTATGATTGAGAGGAGGGCCGAAGCCTTAGCTTTGGGCTAAAAGGCCTCGGATCTACGAGCAATAGGGCTGAAAGGCCTCAAGGTGTAGACAAACAAGGACACAACCTATACGAGTCAGGTCATAAGCAAAAAAGGGGGCCGAGAGGCCTCAGAGGCTCGTTGATCAAGGCTGAGGTGCCTTAGGCCTGTGGAGAGGCTAGCGAGGCAGTAACAAGGATTGTTGTTTGTTGAAGAAGGGTTGTTGGGCATATTTGTGAAGTTTGTTCATGTAAAGGAAGTTTGAACATCATGGCTTGATGCTGGTATATGCAATGAATTGAAGGAGTAGCTCACTGTGAGCAACTGTTTGTACAGGGAATTGAAAGGAGACATTTCTTGTTAATTAAGGAGGCAAAGAACAACTAGCACATAAGCAAACAGGAAGCCGATATTCTGTGGACAACAAGATTGAAAGGGATGATTGAAAAGGGAACTCAACCAACAAGTAAGTTGTGAATTTTGTCTTTGATTTGTTGGGTAGATTGAAGGTCTAAAGGAGTTGACCTCAAGCCCTAGTTGTATACTGTGTATACTAGCATTGTATTAGGGTTTGTTAAGGACCATGATCTTTGGTACGAGAGCCATATGATTGTTTATTCATAGATTAATAAAACAGGTTTTGGGCCATATATATCTTGTGTACTTTATTGGTTTCACTGTTGTTATATTTACGTTGTGCAAAGTTGTTTTGGTTGAGCATTCCTATTGTGTTTGTGTGCTAATCTAGCCATAGACTAGACCTGGGGTACAAGGGAATTTCAACATGGTATCAAAGCTACCTTGAAGGGACAACTGATTTAGAGTGTGCATAGGAAGCATCCTAAGAGGGAGTTGGTTGATTTGTTGTTGAAGGACTAATAACATGTCAAAGATGATTGCTGGCTTGAGTTATGAGGACAGGTTGGATGGGCTGTCCAACTACAGTTTATGGAAGGAAAGAATCAAGCTACTGATATTGGTGAACAGGATATGGCAGTTTGTTGACAAGGAAATTATCAAGCCAACAACTCCTAATGAGTTGGCTAAGTTTGAAGAGTTGGATGCGAAGGCTAAGCTAATCATTCTTGATAGAGTAAAGGATCACTTGATACCTCATCTTACTAAGAAGAACACTGCACATGATATGTGGAAGGCTCTTTAGGATTTGTTCTAGAGCAAGAATGAGAATCGATTGATGGTAGAGATGCTCAAGAGCACCATGATGATGGATGGCGAGAATGTGGCTTAGTATCTCACGAGGGTTTCTCATGTTCGTGATGAGCTTCTTGCCATTGGTGATATCCTTCCTGAATTTGAATTAGTGAGGACTGCCTTGAAGGGCTTCTCCAAGGAATGGAAGCCATTTATCAAAGGAATCATCGCTTGAGACAAGTTGCCAGATTGGAACAAGTTACAAGATGATTTCATCCAAGAGGAACTTTAGGATGAGGATCTTCATAAGAAGAATTCTGATGGAGAGAATGTGGCTCCCGCTCGTAAGATGAAGGGAAAAGGGAAGTTTGATAATGGAAAGAAGAAGGACTTGAGAAAAGTGAAGTGTTTCACTTGTGGCGAGTTTGGTCATTATGCGAGTAAGTGTTCGCGTCATAAGAAAGGTGGGAATGAGAAGAAGCAGGAATCGACAATGGTTGCTTCTACAACTGAGCAGGATGATTTTGCGAGAAGGTTCGAAGAAGATTTTGCTTTAGCCTCTCATTTCTCTGAGGGCACCATTAATGAGGGTGCTTGGTTCATTGATAGCGGAGCGTCAAAGCATATCACAGGATCATAGGAAGTATTTGAGACTCTAAATGAATAGGGCTGTAAATTGCACGTGGAGGTTGGCAATAAGAGTCAGAGGATTGTTAGAGGGTCAGGTGTTATGCCATTCAGGATGGAGTCAGGAGGGCTGCTACGAGTTCAGGATGTACTATGGGTACCAGCGCTCAAGTGCAACATGTTGTCTGTCTCAGCAATTGAAGCTAAGGGGTTTGAAGTATTGTTCTAGGATGGGAAGATGATGCTCAAGCCTAGAGGCTCTAACTCCATAGGAGCAATTATTGGAGTTAGGGAGAGGTATATACAAGTTGAAGGGCAAGCCTATAGATCAAGGGAAGAAGAAGGGTTCTGAGATTTAAAGGGAGTTGAGTTCGAGAGAGAGTTTGTTGAGTCAGAGGGAGATTCCGCAACCCAACAAGAGCACATGGTTACTGTCAAGAAAGGAGACTTCTACAATTGGAAAGAAGGAACCTTGGAATGGCTTGAAGGCATATCAAGAGAAGAAGCGAGAGGCTTCTAGTGGCAGGGACACTTTCGATGAGAGTGTTGTTCATACTGTAGGTTATGTTTCAGTGATTTATACTGTGAAAGAGGAGTGTGTTCCAGCTGAGCTACTTCCAAGGAATGGAAGTACCTACTTCGCTAAAAGGGAGTGTTGAAAATGGTGTAGCTTGGGAGGTACTCCCACAAGTCCTGGGTGCTTGACTTGTGAGGAGAAAACCCACTTTGTGGGCAAAGTATCCATGCCTGGGGGTTTTGGACCCAAAATTGTGGGCTTATAACCCAAGGATATTTATTATATTCTAAGTGCTGTGGAGGACACCTTTAATGGACAAAAGGGGCTCCTAAGGCAACATTAGAGAGCTATTTATATGTGAGACCAATAGAGAGGTCAAACACATCATAGCAATCCATTATTGTGAGAACAACAAACCTAAGAAAGGAGCTGCAGCAAGTGAAGGACAAAGAAGGAGGTCTGTTTCTGTTTTGGAAAGGAGATTCTGCCCTAGAGAACCAGGTCAAGTTTGTCTTCAAAGGCCGAGTTACCTGTCTGCTGGACGAGGAGGATAGGCTGCCAAGATAGTGTTTTGTCTGCTGTTTAAGGAAGGTCTTTCAAGGGCTGAGTTCTGTCTGTGATTGAGAGGAGGGCTGAAAAGCTTCAGATCTACAAGCAGCAGGGCCGAAAGGCCCCAGGGTGTGGACAGACAAGGCTGCAGCCTGCCTGAGGTAGGCCACAGGGTGAGGGGGGGGGGGTTGAGAGGCCTCAGAGGCTTAGGTGCCTCATGCCTGTGGCGAGGTCAGCGAGGCAGTAACAAGGGCTGCTGTTCGTTGAAGAAGGGTTGCTGAGCATATTTGTGAAGTCTGTTCATGTAAGGGAAGCCTGAACATCAGGGTTTGATGCTGGTATATGCAGTGAACTGAAGGAGTAGCCCACTGTGAGCAACTGTTTGTACAGGGTGCTGAAAGGAGACATTACCTGTGAGTTAAGGAGGCAAAGGACAGCCAGGACAGAGGTCAAAAGGAAGCTGATCTTCTGTGGACAACGGGACTGAAAAGGCTGATTGAAAAGGGAAAGCAACCAACAAGTAAGTTGTGAATTTTGTCTTTGATTTGTTGGGCAGATTGAAGGTCTAGACTCGAAAGGAGTTGAACTCAAGCCCTAGTTGTATATTGTGTATACTATCATTGTATCAGGGTTTGTAAAGGGCCATGATCCCTGGTACGGGAGCCCTATGATTTCTTTTTGATGGACTAATAAAACAAGTTTTGGGCTATATATATCTTGTGTACGTTATTGGTTTCACTGCTGTTATATTTCCACTGTGCAAAGTTGATTTGGTTTAGCACTCCTATTGTGTTTTTGTGCTAGTCTAGCCATAGACCAGACCTGGGGTACAAGGGAATTTCAGCATGCTGGACACATCTTCGATTGGCATGGGGAAATTTTTATGTACCTTTGGGTTATACTGACAAAGTTGTGCATTGACAAAGAGGGCATGCAGAAAGTTAAAAGTAGTATATTGTGCTTGGGACAACTTGATTTACTGCATGGATTTTAAATGCAGAGGATACACCTTCAACAATTTTTTTGTTGAAATGTCCCATTTAGTCAACTTTTAAATGATTGATGAATTTTTACTACAATAGCAGGACAAGATGTAGGGTTAGATTAGCTGTTTCAGAGTGATTCAGATCTATTACATGATTCATATAACTTTCTTCACTTTTGACATTTGTACCTGTATCAACTTGTTTTTCTTTGCCCGCCTGGAAGCAACTGGCAAAAAGGACACAAGTTGGCTCATTCAGTAAAGTCTGAGAATGGTTCCTTTTAGAGAAATGCCTAATAGATATGGTTAATTTAAAAGAACATTGCCGTTCATTTGAATATGTCCTCTTTCTCATTATCACATTGGGACAGAGGTATATGCATGTGGCTCGTATTAATTCAAACATGTACCTTTGACAGATAAAAATACAATTTTGAAACAAGTTTTAACATTTCACTTTCTTAGTTAAACATGAACTATGGAGGACCATGCTACCTATATATCAGTATGTCTAACTATAAGAAATGTATACTTCATTTTGCAGCATAACCATTCAGTCTTAGACAGAGCCTTTCAAATTTGAAGGAAGCTGTTAGATAGGAGACAGTTGCATTATGGCATGTTTAGCAATTGCTTTGCAGCCTACAAAGGGGTCTGATATTCTTCTTCAAACCCGAGAATGGTTTCCTCCTGCAAGAGCATTGGTAGCTCTCTCCAGTTTTAGAACCACTCGTCTGGCTTTTGCAAGTGGAAAAAGTAATACATCTGATGATGTTGATCAAGGACTTGGTGATGATCCTTTGGCAGCTTCAAGTGGACAAGTAATTGTTGGAAAGGAAAGCAAATATCGGGTAGTATACCGTTTGGTGAATAGCATTTACGTTCTTGGTATTACAAGTGCAGATCAGGATGTTAATGTAAACAATGTTTTTGAATGTACTGGAATTGTAAATCAAGCAGTAAGTGTAGTTGTAGCAGCTTGTAGAGGGGTTGATGTTACTCCTGACAAGCTTCATCGCAAGTATACAGAGATTTACATGGCTTTAGATATAGTTTTGCGTGGGGCGAGCAGCACAAGGCTTGCCACTATTTTGACATCTATACATGGGGAAGGTATTGCAAAGATGGTTCTTTCTGCTATTGACGCAGAGAATCGTGCACGTGGTGCAGATAACTGGATTCATGTAGAAGGGCAGTCTATTGAGCATCAGGCAAATGTACAAGTTCTTTCGCAGGCTTCTTTTGAGCTGCCAGAAGAGACCTTATCTGCTGGGGATGAGGTGGCAGCAACTATTGCTCCTGCCCCACAGAGCACTGCATCTCAGGCTTCACAACAGCAGCCAGTGGAAAAACCAGAAAATAAAGACCCATTTGCTGTTAGTGATACTCTGAATAAGCCAGATGAACTTGCTGGTGGATTTAAGAAGAACAATGCATCGTCCTCTGATGTCACAGCTGCCCTTGCTGAGTTGGAGGTTACAAAACTGACAACAAATGCGACAGCAGAGTCCATGTTCATTGGAGTGGAGGGCTTTGAAGGAGAATATGGAGGAATTGAGTTTGGGAACGAGGAGGCAACATTATCTGAGACATTTGAAGGGCTAGATAACGCCTTCGGTGGAGGTTTAGATCCATCTGAATTTGGCGCAACTATTGAGCAAGCTAAACCCAAAGGGCTTGGAGGCCTTGAAGAGCTGGAGAGTGGACAGTCAACATTGAAACCATCACTGCCAGGGGCAACTCCACCCGGTGTAACTCTGGCCATAGGGAACGCTTCTGAAAACAAGGGTCCCTTATTATACATGTCTGAGGAGATCCATGCTGAGTTTAGAGGGTCGGTACTTAAAAAGATTGGACTTCAGGGTACATTGTATTTGAAAACTACTTCCCCAAAAGATTCTGGTGGTAAGGATACTGAATTTTCATTTAGGCTCGATGGTACAGCTGGCATCAGGAGTGCTATCATGAAAGATGCAATTGTTAGTACTCTAGGAAAGGGTTTGTTTCATGTTCGAACTCCAGCATCAGAGAATCCTATTACAGTTTTGAAATATCGTCTTCAACCCCGTTTTACTCCATTGCCTTTGAGGGTTCGTTTGGTCACGCGTCAAAGTGGGACCTTGCTTTCAGTAATGATACAGTATGTAGCCAATCCATTTTTACCCGCACCTCTTAAAGATGTGGCTTTTATTTTGACATTACCAGAGGATCCTACTTTATTGAAAGTGTCTCCAAAGGCTACTTTGAACCGGCATAGTCAAGAATTAAGATGGCATATTCCGGAGATCCAATTACAAGGTCGTCCTGGACGTTTAAGAGTTCAGATGCCAGTCAGCTCTCCAACTCGGGATTCCACAGATCGGGCTTCTCACAGGAAAGAACCAAATGTAAAAGGTCGCATAGAATTCTCTGTTCAGGGACACACACTTTCGGGAATCACTGTCTGTCCTATTTCTGAAGGGAATTCCGACTTTAATACAGGTGAAAATAGCTGCAAAACAGGTCTCTATCTCTGTAAAGCATAAGAGCGAATGTTGAAAAAGGGATAATGTTATTTTTGTTGTCGTTTTATTTGTAAATCTTTATGAGTTAAAGGTTGTGGGATTTTGAAGAATTGGAAATCACATGTCAATAATCTGGGTTTAAATGGGTTTCCTGGATTTTCTTGCATTTGTTTTTCCGTGCTAAAATATCGGAGTTGTCCATTTCATCATTCTACATATCCTATTTGTTTGGGCACATCGCTACTATATATTGTAAGGTTCGGTTTTCGAGCCGTTTTTAACTTTTTTGTTATATTTTAAAACCCCATATAGCGTATAACTTCACAAACCTTTTAATTTTTAGAATGGAAATGTCATTATATTAGGATGCATTTGTATTATTTTCACTGGTATTATCTAGATTGCCTAGTCTTTTCATGTATATCATGCGGACAACAAAATTATCTATGTATGTAGCTTAGTTAGAAATTCAATGTACATAATAAATTTCCCTTGAAAACAACGTTGCTGATACGATTAATTTTATCCTAGGCAAATAAATTAAGTCCCAGGTGGCAGGATGCATTATTCTGAAAAAAATATCATGGGTTTTTTTAGAATTCTGAAATTGAAGTTTTTTATTTATTATTTATTATTTTTATCCGATGCAAAAAAGTAAGTCTAAAGAGCCACACAAAGTGGGCTTTTGAGGGAAGATATAAGGGCGAACATGCATGAACAATTTTGTGACAGCTAACTTCCAGTCTCTAGAGAACTGTTAAATGCAGAAATCAACTTGATTCTATCTGTTGATAGCCCAAGATGACAGTTTATTCTGAGAAGTATTTTCATATGATTCCTAAACCAGCGTTGAAAGTTCACATCTACGAGATTGCATATATATTTTAGTCCGGATCCTGGAAAGTTCTTTTGCCTCAAATTTTCACTTTGAAGACAATCGTTAATGTCTTCTTTGATGTCATCATAAAAGTTTATTTTCTTCCCTGACTCATAGTAAGCAACAAGGGCCGAAATTCCTCTTAAGGTACATTGAATCTTGCCAATTATTTATTTATTTTAAATCAGTTCATCTTTCACGCTATTATTGGTCAATTATATTTCAAACTAACACATTATAAAGTTCAAATGAACACAATGTTATCTATTTGTAAAGTTAGGTACTGCATTTTGTTTGTTTCTGGAGTTGATATGTTGGAAACTTCATGTAGCATGTTTGACCTTGTAGAAATCCAGTCATCTGTCTGGCAAAGCTTTAAACTGTTTATTTATTTTTTCACTTTGGCCTCACAGGTGACTATAAAATGATTTCTCATGAAGTTTGCTATTTTTAGGGGCACTTGACATGTGCAAGTGAAAGAGTGCAAATGCCAAATTTTATGTTAAATAATTTGTAAATATTAATTTAATTTGTCTTCAATAACTGTTTGGCTAATCTACATAAGAATGATAACTGCAAATGCTAGCCGTGTCAATGGGTATCGGCAACATTATCTGTTCAAATTCTCGCATCCTTAAATGGATACTCTTTGGCATATTTATATTTATATTTTTATACACATGCAGGCAATTTACTGGTAGCAGTGAAATCCTCTGTTCTGACTGCGTTACCATCTGAATCAAAGAATCCCTCGTAACCAAAAAGACAGTCATTAGTGAATGCTTTTTATTATAAACAAGTTTTCTGGCTATGAAAGTGGATGCATGTGCATATGCTGGCTATGGTTCTAACTCAAATTGTGAATAACCTTTCCTATTTCTGTTGCAACAAGACATCAACCTGCATGGGCTTGTGGTTTACGTTAGAAGTTCTTCCACTGGAGAATTTTAACAAAAATATTCTTTTCTTGTATGTCTGATCTGGTTTGTTCTTTTGTACCAGTGCTTCCACTAGAAAATAGTAACAAAGTATCACATTCTTGCATCTCTATGATCTGGCTTATACTTTGGTACAATGTGATTTTACATATCATATACATATGACAGATATCTTTCACTATAGAAATATTCTTCATCAATATCATGTACCTTTATATATACACACAGATAATGATATCATGCAGATAAAACAAGCTTAGAGTGAAGAAATATACATCCTAATTCTTTGCCATGGAAATGTTGTTAATCAATATTATAGACATGCATACACAAAGATCCATATCATGAAGTCAAAACAAGTAATATCCACAAACTTCTCCCTTATATTTTATTTCGCAGAATATTTTGCACTTGGGTTAATTTGCCAAAATTTAAACAATGCAAAATGGAAATATTTCTGCATTTTTCGCTGACTACCAATTAAGGACTCAACCCTTAGATCGAAGTGTTGCCATGCATATTGCTCACTCAGTTTCCCATGTTGAGTTAATGTGCATGTTTTCATTGATTACTTAATTTTGAAAGTTAAAATAGCTGTCATTGAATAATAACCATTAATATGACATAATAATACAATAGTAATTAAATTTTCTCGAGTTGAACTTGTTTGAGTTTTGATGGACTATCTACATGATGGAAACTTGACTAAACCGAGGAGGGGGTGAATCAGTTTAGTCCATTCATGGACATTAATTTGATTTTATTTAAACTCATTAACTGAAACATTAAATGAGCATATTGACGTCTTAAAACCTGATGAATTCCTCTAACTTCGGTACTATCCATAACTGTTCAGTCTGAGATATCAGGAGGAACAGGTTCCAAAGAACTGAGCAGGGTCCCGACTCCTGTAATGTGCAACGGAGTTCCAGCATTTGAATGTAGCAGGTCAAAAAGAGCCTAGAAGGCCCAAATCAACCAGGATGGGCCCAGAAACAGGGTGAACTAAAACCTCATGACATGGTAAAAAAAGCACAAACTCTGGGCCCTCCCAGAAGTTACAGAGGTCATAAACTACTAAAACACCAACCGAATTACAAAAGGGGAAAAGTCAAATTTTCAGGACTAGACTATACATTTCCTTAAGAGTGGAGAGTGAGTATAATTTTTTGTGATGGAAATAGTAATGTATACACTCATGTAGAAGAAACTCTGCCAAAGCTTTGGAGTTGTCTTGTGGAGTTAAATTAAGCTAAACTTGTTGCCAGTGTAAGTGAAAAGACTGGAACTTTCAATCCAGGACATAAGTGAAGTACCGATGGACAGGAAGAGTATTTGAGATGCAGCATATCAATGCATTTCTTGAGAGGTAGACTATGAATTTTGTATCTGTATTTTAGAAGGTGGAGGTCGAAGTTTGAAATGACAAGATGACTACTGTTATCACCATTTTAGAAGAAGGATCTTGAGTTTGAGATGATAAGCTCATGGATTTTAGCTGAGGGTTTCTTCTGGAAGTTATAGAGGAATAATAACATGCAACAAGGTTAATTTCCCAGTTTTTTTATGTTATCCTTCACGGAAAAGAGAGGCATGATGGCAAGCAATTTTCAGCAGACTGACAGAAGGCCAAAGTCCACTGCACAAATTTTTAATTTACTTGTTGCTAGCACATAATATCTTTGATCGCAATACAATATTTCATAAAAGATCACATTGTTTATAGGCAATACAAACCATGTGTAGAACAAGTTAAACTGTTCAAGATTTCTTTTTGTCTCAAGATTCCAGTATTCACATAATGGGAGGAAACCTTGGCTCATACTTGCAAGCTTTATCCTCCTGAGTATGAACCATGGGGTTCCTCCTTTTAAAGGCCACTGAAACCCAAGTGACTTGTACCAATGCAGTCTGAGATCAATGAATCACATTATTTAAGCAATACAATTACAAACAAGGCTTGAACTTAAACTGCTCAGAAACTCAAGTTAAATCAAGATATCAGCATTGAACTTATTGGAGGAAACCTTGGATCACACTGTAATGTTGACTTTATCCATCTGAGTTTGGACTGTGAACTGTGATGGATCTTTCCTTTCAGGGCTGCTAAAGCCCATGTAATTTATGGCAATGGTGCTATTGAAGGAATATTTTTAGATCATGGGAAAATTATTCATTTCAAAGTCTGAAATTAATGAATAGATGGAAGGAAGAAAGTACAAAGACAAGTGAGTTGTTAGAGTCTGATCTAATGTTTTCCGGTGTATGCTGTGAAATTTGAGATTGCAAATGACTTTACTGGGTTTCCCACTGTTCTTTGGCAAGAATTTCAGGCCGAGTAAGTAACCTATGCAAAACTAAAATCAAGTTGATGTTTCTTTTGTGTTGCAGACCATTGGAAATTCTCTCAGAATTTAAAAAGGATGTCTCATTACTAATTAGTGACTTTTATCTTTAATCGGGGTCTCTTAGATTTTGTGAATTGTTCAGGGTTATTCAAGTACACATCTAGAGTGAACCTGTGTTAGAAGATTCCTATTGTATATCTTTGTAGAAAAATCTTTTAGTTGCTGATGAAGAATTATTGTTTTTTAAAATAAAGATTATATTATCATTGGAGAGGTATGTAACACATTTCATGGAGAAATTCAAGTGGACAGAACCCCAAAGCGTGATCCTTGGTAGGTTGATTGGTAATAATGTTGAAACAATAACGTGATAGAATCCTACCCCTGGAAGGAATGATGGACAGAGTTCTATGGTCTCTCCTGACTAATATGTATCAATTAATGTCCACTTGGGATTCATGTTGTAATTGAATGGAAAAATTATTTTATGTTTGCTGCTTAGAATTATTCGGTTTTGAGATATAATCATGCTTTTTTCCAGCCTGTAACAATCTCATCTACTGCGGGAGCAGTCAGACTGTAAAGGATCTAATTATGAGCATGAATCCAACCAAACCTCTGTGCATGGTTTTTGAATGAATTTAGTCATCACATTTGTTGATTAAAACAGGAGGAAAATGTCTCTTCTATGAGGGAATTGGGATAAATAAATACAAGGTGTTCCTTTATAATTATCTTTTGTTTGGGTGTATATTTTTTTTTAATCTGTAAATAATTCTAAATCTGTTGATGTTAACAGGAAAAATAGTTGTTGACTGAGAGCCGTTAAATTTTCAGACCATGGTGGGCAGGTTCTGTAGTCAGAAAACTCTAACAGCTAAAACAGAAACTTTAAGGAATATCAAGACTGAAAATTCTGAATAAACTAATCTACTAACACATCATATTGAAAATATAGGACACAAGGTTCAAAACTGAACTTTCAAACCTATAAACTGCATCCTTCAGCAATTGAAGCAAAGACTTCAATAATATCAACTTCCTCTTTCAGAGAGAATCCTCTGGCAAGTGGAGTAAGTGTAACTAATCTACTAAAACATCATACAGAAAATATAGGACATAACTTATATGGTTCAAAACTGAACTTTCAAACCTATAGCCTGCACCCTTCAGCAATTGAAGCAAAGACCTCAATAAGAGCAGCTTCCTCTTTCAGAGAGAATCCTCCGGCAAGTGGAGCAAGTGTCTCATTGAAGTCAGCTCCCTCTTTCTTAGAGAGTCCTTTGACAACAAACATGTCCTGGAACTCTTCAATACTCCCATCAACTGCATGCATGGAATCAGTCACTGATCTCATGGTAGCTTTTGAAACTGTCTCCACAAAGCTGGAAGGGCACTGCTCCATCATGCAATCTTTGCCATACCTGCTCTACGGGATGATGAAATAGAATATAAAGAGAAAAATAATGAACTCCTCTGGCCAAAACCCAACCAGGTTCACGGCTGTGTTTTCTAATGATTGCTTGCTGATCATTAAACTCAGCCATACACTGTCTATCATGCAAGAAACTGAAATAAGACTCTGTCAAGGTATCATCTAACTCAACAACACCTGAAGGGATGCTGGAAGAAGCAAAGCCTGATCTAGTAATTGGTAAAGTGGCATCATTGCCCAATTCCACCAGTATGGCATCTGTTAGCCCTTATATTGTATGAGGGGTTAACAAGTGTGATTTTGAACACATATGGATGGCCTTCATGGTTATGTTTTTTCGGCTTGAGATGCTGCATGGGATGTTAGATGTTGATTCAGTGGACTGGGTGATTGAATGCCTTGGTGTTTTTTGCTTCGTTGTTTTACTTGGCACTTAGATGGGTAATGGTGACATACTCGGATGAGCATGACTATGGTCCACTCTATTTCTCACAGTAGCATGCCTTTTCATGATGGATCATCATACTTGCCTCATTTGAGTTGTCTTGACATCACAATGTTTTCCTTGCACATTTTATGGAGATCTAGTGATGGGTAACGAATGGTTATGGCATGTTGGGGATAGGCCAGATTTGCTTTTTGTGATTGTTTAAATCCACGTATCTTGTGATCAAGTAAGGGTGTTAGAGATTGGTATGCAATTTGGTCTATTGACAGAACAGAGCATCTAAAAAGGCATTATGAGATTCATTTGCTATTTTACAGCAGGGATCACTGCTAATAAATTGAGGAAGTCATCATTTCTCATAGGGTTGCTATCATAATCAGCCTGCACAACCCAAAATAAAGGCATCACACATGCTGGTTGAATTGTTCTTGTCAAATTTTGAAGTACTGACTTGGGTTGATAATAATGACAGTAAATGGTCTGGATGGAAGAAAAATACTTACACTCTGTCATACGTTTGGGGCACAGTAGTTCCTTTCTTGCTCTTGGTATATGAATTGATGATATCCTTGTGCTTACTCTCTCAATTCACTCCAGAGCCGTCATCTATCAGTTGTTTTCACAAAACCATGAAGCAAACCCACACATTTTTATTTGAAGTTAGGCACTTTGCATTACGTCAAATGAGAATTACATAGACTAAAATTTTTCTGCTACTGGTCTGCCTGCAGGGAAACTAGACCAGCAACATAAGTTCAGAGTCTTGAGGTTGTTAAGAGCTTGTCTAACTAGAGCATTTTGTAAATAGAAAGTTGTAAAAGCAGGTTGGCTATGCTATACCTTGGTCCTTGACATACATTGACATGAGAAGACAAAAGCCTACCAGTGCTGCGAGCAAAAAACCAGTGAGTCATGATAATAATTGGCAAAAACTCTAGTCCTCCACGTTGGCTAGTCAGTGCTGTCATCCGAGGAGGAGACATTGGCTGATCTCCTGACTAGAATGGTTATCTTGTAGTATATAGTATATACTCTCAATCATTTCCTCCAGGTCTGCCAATTTGATAGAATTTTCATGCCGTGTCCTTCTGTACCTCCCTATGCCGCTGTCAATATTCAAATGATGTTTAACCTTGTTATGTTTTTGTGCCATGATCGATGAAGTGACGGGAGCGGTTGCAATGCTCCGAGTATAGTGGGAGCCACAACCCCCATTCGTGTGAGTTGGCATCATATCAAGGCCGGGGTGGGCGGAAGGGGGGGGGGGGGGGTGGAATGGTGGGGGGAACGCCCTCCTTGGGGGATAATGTCCTTTATAGCTAGATCTTGATAGTGATTTCGAATGGATTTCTGGAATGTCTTCACTCCAATCCAAGTCAAGGGGATGAGTTGTTATGATGAGACCAACATTGGCTAGCTTGTTACCTAGTTTGATGCCTTCTCTGTGGACATGAGAGAGGAGCAGAGCTGTGATTTTTTCCAGAAGTTTTCTGTGTTATCTATTCGAGCTTCCAACCTCCAACACTTAGAGACTTTGGAAGGATCTGATTCACATTGGATTTTGTGGAAGATATTGATAATGGCCTTGGAATCTCCTTCAATAACGAGCTGGTGAAATTGTTTGCAGATAACAATTGAGAGACACTGCTCTAGTGCCCAGATTTCAGCAACATTATTAGTATGGAAGCCTGTGGCACCTTCATAAACATATAAAATCTGCTCATTAGCATTACGAAACACTGCACCATAATTGGCTTGAACTGAATTTCCTTTTGAGGCCTAATCGAAGTTATGTTGATGAAGTCCTTTGGAGGGGGGGACCAGAAGGAAGAGCTAGAAGGGAAGAAATTTGGGACATAGGAGTCTACCATAAGGAATAGGGGGAGAGACCCATTTTGGTTAGAATAACTGTTAGACACATACATGGTGGACATAAAATATGAATGATAAACATTATATTGCCTTTACTATTCACAAGATGTTCATTCATAATACATTATACATCACTGTTGGATTCATCTTCCAATGTCTCTTCGACTCCAGTCACTGTTCACATTCCACACCAAACTATAGACAATTAGGTGTCCAACATTCCCCCCTTAATCCGAAGGGGTATGAGTCCAAGAAGAGCGCTGTAATACAAAATGTGCAAAAATACATGGAAGCACTAGGCTAAATGTGCTCTCTGAAATGTTGGTATAAGGTGGGTGGTTTAAGGATGACCACCAACACTGGAACACTTAGTGCAGTTCCCGAAACTCTTCCAAATATGGCATGAAGCTGAGGTCTTCTGCTAGAGGAAGTGCTCCTCATGTTTTGAAGAGTGAAACCTTCAACCTTGAAAGGGAGGTCTCACCCCGCATAAAAAGGGAGAACCTCAACCTGAAAAGGGAGGTCTCAACCTGTGATGGTTTAAGGATGACCACCAACTCTGGAATGCTTAATGCAATTCCCGGAACTCTTCCAAAACTGGCAAGAAGCTGAAGTCTTCTACTAGAGGAAGTGTCTCCAATTCTTTGAAGAGATGTCTAATCCTCGCATAGATGGTTTAAGGCTGATCATCAACCGAAGGCATGCTTAGGGGCATCTTTGTCTCTGGCTACAACTCTGAATCTGGTATGACAAGTTGTGGCTTAGGCTCGCTTGATGTGGTTTCGAAGCTTGCAGATGACGATCATTTCCCCCCCTGTCAGATACAAGGTGAGAAGATGGAGAAAACTCAACTACAAGGCTGTTCAATACTCTAGAACAAGTTCTGACATATGACTGAAATATCTTCTTGGCTGTTGAAACCCATTGCCAAGAAGCGATCCGTCCAAGATGAATCTTTGTTCTTGCAGGGGGTTTGTTTTTGAAGCATCTGTTTGAAGAATGAGTGGTTTTATGACAGTGCTCACATGGATGAAGATAAAAACAATGATTTTTCATATGGCCAACTCAGTCACAATGTTGGCATTTAACAATCTGTTGTCACTGTTGTGGAAAAGGAGTAGAATCTGGAACATCTGAAGGTGTACTTTCATGAAGGAATCCAACACTCTGAAATTGAATGGGCTTTGAGTAATTTGGAATATGAAAGGAAACCTCTTTATCATATCCAAGACTTGTTCTGTGCTTGTTATGGACAAGCTCTTCCCAAGGTCTGATCATTGACTTGGGAAGTGTAGGCTGAATTTCTGCATCTACATGTAACTCTGCTGCTTCATTAGGCACTAGATCTGAATCAACTGTAACATTATTGACTTGCTGTTTATGGGAGTTTGTTTCAATGTTTCGAACATAAACATGTTTAGAATGATGACTACGTTTATGTAATTCATCTCGCTGTAGCTGTGATTCAAGCTGCAAAAAATCAATTTTTTTCTAGTGCATGTTGTAGACAAGTTTGAATTTATGAGAGAGAGCCTTCGCTGATTTGGAATGTGTCATCAACAGTAGATTGTATCAGAGTTTTCAAGAACTCTAGTACTTCATCAATTTGAGTCATTTTCTCCAATGTCAAACTTATACTTCAAAATTTGTTCAGAACTATGAACCAATGTCACTACAAAAATATTATCTACAAATGTGCAGCAAACAACCAGTGTGCAATATCCCTTTAAGACGGACAATACTATTGATCTATGGTACTTGTTTTGAAATGAACACAAGAGCTTGAATATGAACAATCTTGGCCACAACACGTCAGTGAAGCTCTTTCGTTGTCATTCGAAACAAAAAAAATTGGCAGTGATGAAATTAGGTTGATATTGGTATGTTGTATCAATCCATTGCTATTTTCCTGTCTCTGTCAATGGGCTGTCTCTTTGTTAATGGGAAACTAAGGGTATACCTTTGATGCTTGGTCTATTACCTCTGCTCTCTGTCGCTGTAAACTCATGTTAGGTCAAGCGGGCATATAGAAGTGGCGGTCTCTGAATTTACTACAACGATAATTTGATACAGACAGACCGGGCTAGAGCGTGGCTCCCTCGAACTTGAAATCTAGAGGATGCCTTTTATATACGGTGGTTCTTTGGTTTGTGGTAATGGCCATGGTCTTTGTATTTCAGCGGAGCGACTCAACGTATATGTCTTTCTCCTTTAATACCTACCCTCTCACATAGACGGCTTGACGTTTCACGTTCTCCTTTCAAACCATCTCACAACAACCCAATGCATCTCCTATTCACCTCATAATTGGTAACCACACTTTCCTTTTGTGCTTGAGCAATGGAGATGGACTTGGAACAACCTCAAGGATCCAGGGATCCAAGCTATCCTCCTCCTCCCACTCCCATTCAACTCAAGGATGAAAGATCCTCTGAACATTGAAGGACCTCTAAAAAAAGGCCTCATTTTTTGATACTGTTCAGTCTCGGAAATTGGATGCAGGACTTGGACATAGTGGATTCTGTGCAAAGATCAAGGGGGGTCACTAGTCTTGCACAAGCAAGGACCGCGTGCTGTACATGAAACTCTGGCTATTCCATCTCCTATTCACCTCCTGTGGCACCGATTCACCTGCCATGACTGACAACATTCTTTATATTTGACTTCATGTTTACATTGTTCTTGCGGTTACAATGGAAACCCTTGCTTGACTGTCCCGCCTTAACGAGTCTGCGAGTCTCCAAACCCCATATGCGATCAATCCAATTTGCATGAACCTATGGTTGTTGACGGACCTCTAGCTCTCATATTTGTTATTTGGTTCCTCTTCAACTCTTCCTATATAGTGGAATACAATATTTATAAGGAATGTGCAGATTCATTGCTCATCGTCTAGCTCTGTACTTTTGAGTAGCGTATGCAATGTGTATTCATAGAAGGTAGGTAGAGAATAACATTGATAGCGCTAAGAGAAGGCCAATGAGCAGAAGGTTAGACAAATTCCTGTTCAAGGCAAAATCTAAAATAGAAACCATCCCTAACAACAACTCTGAGTCGCAGAAAGGTATGGCATCAAGAAAATAGATTTTTGGCAGAGGCCAAATTAATGGAGCATCAGCTCAGGGGCACATTGAAAACGCTCAAGTTCAGGCAAGAATGAACACATGAATAATAATGGACATGCAGAGCTTTGAGAGGCAGCAAATAGGTAAAGCTGACATGTACAGAGGGCATTAGAGCATTGCATTGGTAGAGAGAGACAAATCTGACTATATTCCTCTTTGTAGTCGCAGGGGTTGGTCTTCTCACAATAGGGGAATGGAAAAGTTGACAGAGGTAACGTCTATTTTAACAAACGCTTATAATGGAATAAAATCCACAAAGAGGAGGGCATTGGTTTACAAAGGCCACACATCATGGCTCCGATACGATGTTAGACATGTACATGGCAGACACAGAATATGAATGATATACATTAGATTGCCTTTACTATTCACAAGATGTTCATTTATAATACGTTGTACATGACTGTTGGATTCATCTTCCAACGTCTCTTGGACTCCGGTGGCTGCTCACATTCCACACCAACCCATAGAGGATTAGATGTCCAACAATAACTTTTTTCAGGTTGATTGCATTCCCAATCTTTAGAGGACCAAGGAAGAGAAGAACTGTTTCCCTTATTTTATTTAGGATACCTTGCTAAATAAACTCTGTGGAGGCCCTAATATTCTTCAATGTTCGTCTATTATGCTCCTTCCAAATCTCCCATAGGATGAATCCCAGGATGATCTGCTATGCTCTGTTGACAATGGGATTAGTAAAAGGGGTTTCACACCAGAATTATAGAGTGGAGAGGTGTTAAAATTAGCAACTAGGGCCAAATTATACTTTGGTCAACTCATTTGATGGAGATGATGATTGCGTTGAATTCCTCTTTTCGAGATGACCAAATTTGATCTAAAGACCACCAAATTTGGACAAGCAGAAATATGCTTTTGAATTTATGCCCACACGTGCAAATTGTCAAGGTCGATCACATCATTATGTAGGCTCATGAAGCCCAATAGACATGTCACTTCACCCTCAACGACTTGTATAGATAGAAGTGACCTACAACCTCATTTGGCACCTCATTCACTCACACATTCTTCTCACTCACACGTGTGGTAAGGAGGACGAGTTTCAGTCAAAAGTACATGACCAAAAGTTTCAGAAGTTTTAGAAATTTGACCAACGTTGACTAAGGACTATTTGACCAAGTTTGATTGTGATTTTGGAGGGTTTGACATTGTTTGACTAGGCCACATTGATTGACACAAAAATCAAGATTTTCTAGGTCGTTTGCAATGTGTTGACCGTAGACTTGTTTGATCGTGGGGCTGACTTCAGGTTGAACAAGTTTGATCGCTGATTTTGTGACTGTTTTGGGCTGACTTTGGCCACCTGTTCAGGCTAAGTTTGATTGCCTTTGACCGAGCTTCAAAGGGGATGTTTTGTTGATGCATTGACCCTCTTTGACTTTTTGGTTAGGGTTGAATTTGATTGCAGATTTGTCAAGGATGTTTTGACTTTGATTTTGCAAGTCAATTTTGACTTTTTGTACTCTCTCTCTTTGCTAAACATTTGATATAATAATAAGAAGAGTTGATCAAAGGGTTTTCCTCACATTGGGGTTTTTCTGTGGGATTCACCAAATCTGGCATTCTCTTATCTTGGCTTGTCTTCTGCATTTTATTGTTAATGTTCTATCTACAATTAATGTCAATGTGATTTCTGTTGGAAAACTAAATTGGACATTGTGATTGGGTTGTTAAAGGAACATTGAAGTAATTGTGCTAAGCATAGAGCATACCATTGTTAACTAAAATTAACATGGTACCAGAGCCCAGGTGAAGACAAAGCTCGAGCAATAGAGAGAAAAACAATCACTAGGAGAGATATGTTGGACAAGACTATTGAACAAGTCTCCATGGCTTCTACATCCTATTTCAATACTGAGGACAAGCTCAATGACAAATTTGACTATCATGCATGGAAAATGAATTTGGACTTGACTTTGGAAGAGCATGATGCAATGGACTATGTGCAGGGAAAAGTGGTGGAGCCTCCTTCAAATGCACCCGTTGTTGCTAAGACGAAGTATAAGAAAGGTGAGGTCAAAGCTAAGAAAATTATCATTGACTCCATTCAAAAGCATTTGGTTGCATGCATTTCTGATTTAGGAACATCTAAGGAAATGTATGATAAGCTCATTGAGATGTTCAAAGTGAACAATGCAAATCAAATCCTCTTTCTCAAGAACAAGTTTAGGGACATCAAGATGGATAAAGGGGAGTCTATCCAATCATACGTCATGAGAATAACACAAATCAAGAATGACCTACTCTTAAATACTAGAGAAGTTATTGCTGACAGGGAGCTCACTCATTGCATTTGGAGGTATTCCAAGATCATGGGATGTGTTTAACACCACCATTCTCAACAATGACATGATACTTGGTTTCGATGAATTATTTACTCAATGCACTCAAGAGGAGACAAGGATGATGGAGAGAGATACGCCCTCAAATGGAAATGAACCTACTATTTTATCCGCTCATGCTAAGAGGAAAAATAATGTTGGTCCAAGGAGACAAGGTCAAGGATTCAATAAGGGATTAAAAGAAGGAAGAAAAAGAAGGTGCTACAATTGAAAAAGGTTTGACCACTATGCTAGAGAGTGTCCTCACAAGAATACTCCAAGGAATGACAACAACAACAACAATTTCAAAGGCAATGGCAATCAAAGGAACAACAAGCTCAACAACAGAGGAAAGAGGAATGCTTCTGCTGCTTGAAATGGAAATTGTCGACCTCCCAAAGGGACAAGAAATACCAGGTATGATGAAAGTAATGTTGTAGAAAAAAAAAAGAGTATTATCTTATTTCTACTCTATCTACTGCCTCTCCTCTAGATACTTTTGATCATTGGTTGATTAATAATGGAGCCTCAAGGCACTTCACTTGGTATAAGGAGGCCCTCTCAAATTTGGTTGAAAAGAAGACTAACTTGGAGATAATGCCACCTACCCCGTGAAAGGGATATGTATTGTTACACTTCACTTGAATAAAGGTCAAACCATTCATCTACAAGTATTGTATGTCCTCGATTTGAAGAAGAACCTAGTGTCTATATCTGCAATAGAAGATAAAGGCTTCAAGGTAGCATTCATTGATGGAAAGGTACACATTTGGAAAAGAAATTCTAAAGATGAATTTACACTTGAATTTAGGGTTTGATGGTCTCTATCAAGTTGGAGGAAGTCCTTTGGGAGCTTTGTCAAGTGATACTTCACTTCAGTCTGAGCTATGGCACCAAAGATTTCCCCACTTGCATTACAAAGCCTTACCTGGGGTAAGGAAGATGGTTTCAGGTATGCCTGAATTCAATATGAATCGTGAAGGTGTTTATCAGGGTTTTGCAGATGGGAAACTTACAAGGAGACCATTCCCTTCTAGTGAAAGCAAGGCTACCAATATTATTCAAATAGTCCATTTCAATCTATCTGGTATGTTGCCTGCAACAACGTTTGGAGGATACCTATATTATGCAATCTTTGTGGATGACTTCTCACGCAAAACATGATCTATTTCTTGAAGAATAAGGATGAGTTCCGTTCTTTCAAAGCATTGGTGGAAAATCAAACATGGAAGAAGATCAAGATATTGAGGATCGATAATGGAACCAAATATGAATCAAATGAATTTTGCATAAAAGTTGGCATTAAGAGGGAGAGAACTGTTACATACACTCCTGAGAAAAATGGCGTTGCTGATAGGAAGAATCGAACAATCATGGAAGCCACTCGTGCCATGCTGCATGATCAAGGTCTACCAAAGTTCTTATGGGGAGAAGATGTCAACACCACTGTATATGTTCAAAATAGGAGCCCGCATCAAGCATTGGATTTTAAGACACCTGAGGAGATCTTCACTGGTAAGAAACCTAATGTTTCTCATTTTAGAATATTTGGTTATCTCTTGTATTTTCATGTGCCTAAAGAGAAAAGGAACAAGCTTGAAGCATCTTGGCAGAAGGGTATATTCGTTGGCTACAGTGAAAATTCAAAAGCATATAGGATCTATGTTCCTAGTCAAAGAGATTTGGAAGTAAGTCATGATGTCATGTTTGATGAAGATTCTACCCTTGGGAAAGCTATAGATCTCCCTATCCCAAGGAAGGACAAAGATGATGCTATAGGAAAACAGGATGAACCTCCAATAGATGAGTCTATGCCTGATGTTGATGGTCCGATGGATCCTATTGATCCACCTCCAAGTGATCCCTCTACCTCAAGGAAAAGACTTCTATGGCTCAAAGATACTCTCGAAGATGCTGAAAAACATACTGCTCCAAGAGGGACATTTCGTGAAACTAAGAAGCCAAATAGGTATCAAGGGTACTTGACTGCTATGAGTACTACTGTTCAAGTTGAACCATGCTTGTTCGAAGAAGCCAAAAATCACCAAGTATGGAAGGATGAGATGAATGAGGAATAGAATTAATCATGAAGAATGATGTCTGGGATGTGGTGCCTAGACCGAAGGACAAGTCTGTGGTCACTTCTAAATGGCTTTACGAAATTAAACATGGCACTGATGGGAGTGTTGAATAATATAAGGTCAGGTTCGTAGCTTGTGGCTTTTATCAAAAGGAAGGAGTGGACTATCACAAGATATTTGCACCAATTGCCGATATATCACTATCTGATCTATTATTGCTCTAACTGCCACTCAAGGATGGAGCCTACATCAAATGGATGCTAAGACTTATTTCTTACATGGCTTACTTAAGGAGGAAGTCTACTTGGAACAACCTCAGGGGTTCAAAGTTCAAGATTGAAGGACACATGTATGCAGGTTGAAGAAAGCCCTCTACGGGTTGAAGCAAGCCCCTAGGGCTTGGTATGAGAGGATTGATAACTATCTTATGACGTTGGGATTCATGAGGAACTATGCTGATCCCAACCTATACTTCAAGGTTGAAAAGAACATGCCTCTCATCTTGGTCCTTTCTGTTGATGATCTCTTTTTGACATATGTCGACCCTCTCATTTATCAATGTAAGAGGGAGTTGACTTTTGAGTTCGAGATGAAGGACCTAGGACTAATGCACTATTTCCTAGGCCCAGAGGTTTGGAAAAAGCTAGGTGAGATTTTCCTTCCTCAAGGAAAATACATTGTGAAGTTGCTAGAGAGACATGGGATGGTCAATTGCAAGTATGTGTCTACTCTAATGGAACTCAACTTCAAGAAGTTATGTGTAAGTGTTGCTGTGCTCAAATTGGCAAACCCTTCCAAATATTGACAACTCGTGGGGGCCCTGTTGTTCTTGGTAAATTCCTGACTAGACATATGCTTAGGTATGAATACGTTGAGTCAATTTATGGTTGAGGCTCATCACATACATTGGATTGCTGCTAAGAATATTTTAAGATATCTGTCGGAATTTGTTATGCTCTTAACCTGCAAATGATACCCAAATACAGAATATGTGAAGAAAAGAGACCCAAAATACTGAATATGCGAAGAAAAGATACCCAGAACACATAATAGAAATGAATTTATTATTCAGAGAGTAATGTTCACTTGCCTCTTCGAGGGGGCAACCTCCAATAGAGCAGAGCTCGATTACAAAATAAGACACGATGCTCCTCGCAGGGAGTTTCTATCCTTTATATATGACTCCTACGTGCCATACCACGGGCCAATACCGCGTATTACTAATACCATCTATCTAATACTACGGCCCATTTGCAACTAACTGTGGTTCCTTTATTACTTGCGGATTAACCACTTACAATTATTAATATGGGCTTTATTGACTCTTGACTATGACGTGGTCCCATTACATAGATAAGGGGGTTAGGGTGGGACCCTAACATGCCCACCCCCTTAAGACTAGCCTTGTCCTCAATGCTGAAGCTGCGGAAACTGTTGCAGAATAGTGGATGGCTCCCAAGTTGCATCTTCTGGAGAGGTGTCTTTCCATTTGACTAGGACTTCCTTAATCATGCGGCCACGCAGTTGCTTGACTCATGAGTCGAGGACCTGTTCCATTTGAAGCCAGATGGATCCTTCTTCATCCAATTCCGGTAGACTAGTCTGAATTCTGCAATTGTTCCCAATCACTTTCTTGAGGCATGAGACATGAAAAGCTGGATTGATTTTTGCAGTAGGTGGCAAAGCCAACTTGTAGGCCACTTCTCCAATGCATTGAAGTACTTGATATGGTCCGTAGAATTTGGGAGAGAGTTTCTAACATCCCTTTTCTTTGAGTGATGTTTGCTTATATGGTTGGAGCCATAAAAAGACCTGATCCCCTTCTTGAAAGTGGCGCTCTGAGCGATGCTGGTCTACCTGTTGCTTCATGCGGTTCTGAGCTTGATGAACATTCTCTCGAAGATGGGCGAGCATAGTTGCGTGATTTTGTAGGAGTTGATCCACTGCTTCGACTTTTGAGCATCCCTTGAGATATGAAGTAGGTGAAGGCGGGAGTTGACCATATACTGCTTCATAGGGGGTCATTTTGGTGGTGGCATGATAGTTGGTGTTATACCACCATTCTACCAGAGGTAGCCTCTGTACCCAAAGGTGTTGTTTTTCTAAAGTAAAACACCTAAGGTAGGTTTCTAGACATTTGTTTACGGCTTGAGTTTGACCATCTGTTTGCGGATGGTAGGAAGTACTGAGTTTTAGTTGAGTGCCTTGGATTCTGAGGAGTTCCTACCAAAAATTGCTGGTGAAGATCGAGTCACGGTCGGACAGAATAGAGATGGGCATGCCATGCAATTTGAAGATCTGATCCATGAAAGTTTGAGCAACCAAGGTTGGTGTAAACGTGTGGGGAAGAGCGCAAAAATGAGCATACTTCGACAATCGGTCCACAACCACCATGATGACTGAATTGTTCCCTGATTTTGGAAGACATGTAATGAAATCCATAGAAACTTCCATCCAAATTGATGTCGGAATGGGCAATGGTTGTAATGTGCCAGGTGTGTTGACGATTTCCCCTTTGTGGCGTTGACAGACATCGCATTCGGTTACGAAGGTAAGGATGTCCTTTTTCATGCCTGTCTAGAAAAATGATCTTCTGGTGCGAGCATACGTCTTCTGAAAGCCTGAATGTCCTGCAATGGGAGATGAGTGCATCTCTGCCAAAATGCGACTTTTGAAGGTGGATGTTGGTGATATTACGACTCTGTCCTTGTAGCGAAGAATATCATCCTGCCACGAGTAGCCATTGGTGGAATTTGGATCTGCCTGTAAATGAGAAATGAGTTGGGAGAGCCCGGGGTGTGAAAACCATTCTCTGCGAGCTTCTTCAATCCATTCTGGAATGGGGAGGGAAATAGCTAGCAGGGTACTTTCCTCCTCAAATTGGCGAGATAATGCATCTGCTACACTATTGTCTTTCCCTTTCTTGTACATGATCTCATAATCATATCCCAGAATTTTGGCTAGCCATTAATTTTGTTGTGGGGAGGATAGGCATTGCTCCAAAAAATATTTAAGACTGTGATGATCTGTGCGGATTTGGAAATGTCGCCCCAATAAATAAGGTCGCCAGGTGTCAATTGCATGTAAGATGGCCATCATTTCCTTCTCGTATTTAGATTGGCCCTGATTCTTCCCACTGAGTTGCTGGCTTGTGAAGACCAACGGTCGCCCTTCCTGCACTAAAATTGCCCCAATACCTGTTCCGGAAGCATCACATTCAATGACGAAAGACTTGGTGAAGTCAGGGAGCACTAAAACTGGAGTGGAACACATGGCATTTTTTAGAGCTGTAAAGGCCTGTTGTGCTTCCTCATTCCAGAAGAAAGAATTTTTCTTTAGGAGTTAGGTGAGGGGCTTCGCTATGTGACCATAGTTGCGGACAAATTTACGATAATAGCCTGTGAGACCCAAAAATCCGCGTAAGCTCTTCAAGGTCTTAGGTTGAGGCTATTCTTGCATTGCTTGGATCTTTTTGGGGTCCACCTTGACACCCTCACGCCCCACAATGTGGCCCAAATACTCCACCTCTGCCATGCCAAATGAACACTTGGACATCTTCACGAATAATTTCTGTTTGTGTAGCAGTTGCAAGAGGAGATCTACATGTTGAAGATGTGCTACCCAAGTGCAACTATAGATGAGGATGTCATCGAAGAAGACAAGGACAAATTTCCTGAGATATGGTTTGAGAATGTGGTTCATAAGGCTCTGAAAAGTAGAGGGGGCATTACAAAGACCAAATGGCATGACCAGGAATTCATAGTGGCCTTTATGAGTTCTGAAAGCAGTCTTGGGTATGTCGACTTCCTTCATGCGAATCTGGTGGTAACCTGAGCGAAGATCCAGCTTTGTGAAAAATTGAGCCCCATTGAGTTCATCCAACAAATCATCAACCACCGGGATGGGAAATATATCTTTGACTGTCAACTTATTGAGGGCCCTGAAGTCAGGACACATCCGCCACTCCCCATCTTTTTTAGCACCTAACCACTGGGGATGAATAAGGACTGATGCTGGGAAGAATGACCCCTGCTTCCAAAAGTTCCTTGATGATTTTTCTATTTCGTTCTTTTGGGTGAACGGATATATGTATGGGCGCACATTTGGGGGTTGGGCCCCTGGAACCAAGGTGATGCTATGATCATGTTCCACTCGAGGGTGGAAGCCCATGAGGCTTGTCAAAGACCGTTCGATGGGTATTTAAAAGCTGCTGCATCTCAGGATGAATTGGCAGAGGTCTGGTTTCGACTACCTGGATTGCATTAAATTGTGCTATTACTCCATGATAGCCCTTTTTTAACAATTTTTCCATCCGATGCGAGCTGATGACCGAGGGTGCTCCCGCCTGGAGGCCACGGAGGGTATGTGTGGAGTTGTTCTGCTTAAAACTCATATATAACTCCTGGAAATCCATTGTGATTAGCCCAAGAGTGCGGAGCCAGTCAGCACCGAGGACAATGTCACAACCCCACATGTGTATGGCAAACATGTGGGTTTTCAACTGATAATCCCCCATTTGAAGTTTGACATTTTCAAAACGGCCTTCACATTTCATTGTGCCCCCATCTGCAATTTGAACCTGGAAGTTAGAAACTGCCGTACAAAACAATGCACTGCTTCCACGACTTTTTGATGGATGAAATTATGGATACTTCCACTATCAATCAAGACTACTACTAGACGATGTTTAACAAACCCCTGATTTTGAGAGTTTGAGGGGAAGAAATCCCTGCCAACGCATGAACGAAATAACTGGGTCGTCAGAGACAATCTCTGTTCGTTGTCGTCCTCTAGCGCCTCTTGTTCCTCAAGAGTTGGATCTTCCTTAGTGGAGCTGTAGTCAGTGGCATCAATTTGAAAAAACTTGGGCTCCTTACATTTATGGCCAGGGGAATATTTTTCATCACAGTAGTAACATAGTCCTTGCTTCCTTCTCTCAGCCATTTCCTGCGGTGATACCTTTTGGACCTTAAGTGTCCGAGTCGTGGTATGAGCTTGTGGGGGACGGCCTTTAGTGGGGAAATTGGTGCGGTTGTATTGGGCTATTATGGCGCGTTCCAGCTTACGGGCTACCTGGCAAGCTTCCGACCATGTGGGAGGGTGATGGAGTAGAACTTGAGCTTTGATGGCTTCTTTAAGACCACAGATAAAACATTCTGTGTAGAACTCATCGGAGAGATGGTGAGTGCGGAAGGCTAAGGCTTCAAAGGCGGTGATATATTCATCCACTGTACCCGTCTGTCGTAGTACTCGGCCCAATGTTTCAGGGCTCTAACTAAGGAGGGCCAACCGTACCCTTAGCCGTACCACCTGACTACCCTATCGTACGGGTGAGTAATCTCTCCTAGTGCTGTTCTCGCTGTACTGTAGTCGCAAGACGGTTGCTGGTTTATCTATGGCGAGGTTTTTAGGGAGCCTATGGGGCTTTCGATATACCCAGAGGGTACGTGGAAGATAGTCTGTGCGCGGTTCTGTCTAATGCGCTACTACTCGAAGGGATACCCACAGGGGTTACAAGGGAGTCCAACAGACGTGACCACCTCTTGTATTTCCTGCGTGCATGCCTCCCCAAATTCGTATATTTATGCACTCACGACAAATCCCATGGTTTAAAGGCGCCGGAACACGTCTCGAGCCAAAAAAAAATTGCTACTAAATGGAGATCCCACCGGCCCTGGAAAGTGCTCTGATACCACTTGTTATTCTCTTAACCTGCAAATGATACCCAAATACAGAATATGCGAAGAAAAGAGATCCAGAATACAGAATATGCGAAGAAAAGATACCCAGAACACAGAATAGCAATGAATTTATTATTCAGAGAGTAATGTTCACTTGCCTCTTCGAGGGGGAAACCTCCAATAGAGCAGAGCTAGATTACAAAATAAGGCACGATGCTCCTCACAAGGAGTTCCTATCCTTTATATATGACTCCTACGTGCAATACCACGGGCCAATACCATGTATTACTAATACCATCTATCTAATACTACGGCCCATTTACAACTAACTGTGGTTCCGTTATTAATTGCGGATTGACCACTTACAATTATTAATATGGGCTTTATTGACTCTTGACTATGACGTGGTCCCATTACATAGATAAGGGGGTTAGGGTGGGACCCTAACAGCCTTCCGCTTTAATGTTTGACAATGCATCATACTTTTCTGGAAATGCAATGACTGAATTTGCACTTAAAAGAGGTTTCAAACTTAAATATTCTGCTAATTATTACCCACAGGGAAAGAGGTTAGCTAAATCTACCAATAAAAACATAATTAGGATTATCAAACGAATAGTTGACCAAAATCATAAAAATTGGCATAAACCTTTAATATATGCTTTATGGGCAGATCGAATAACGCAAAAATCCTCCAGTGGCACTTCTCCGTTCAACTTAGTTTATGGAAAAGAAGTGGTTCTCCTGACGCATTTAGCAATCCCCTCTTTATCTTTAGTTCAATATATTGATGAAGTACCAACTTCCTCCTTACAACTAAGGGAAATGGAAATAATCAAGTTAGAAGAACAAAGAGAGCAAGCCAATAGAACTCATGCTCATCATCAAGCATTAGTGAAATCCTCTTTTGATTCAAATATAATGACTAGAAAAGAATTTCAGGTGGGAGATCTAGTTTTATAATGGGACAAGGCCCATGAAGAAAAAGGGAAACATACAAAATTTCAACGAATATGGCTTCGTCCTTTTCAAATTGTAGAAGTCATAGGTCCTTCCACTTTTATGTTGCAGGATTTAGCAGGAAAAAGAGATTATTTACCTGTTAATGGGCAGATCCTTAAAAAATATTTTCCCTAGAAAATTACTCTTTTATTTTGTAGATTAGATTTTTATTTTTTCATAAAACTAGTTGTGAATGGTTACATTAGGAATTTACGAAAAAGACACCAATTCTCTTTCAGGATTTGATCTTTCTCTTGTATAAATAGCAATTTTTTTGGAAAATTGATCTTTATTGTAGAAAGATACAGTTAAAGACTCTAGCCTAGATATGATACTAGTTTCAACTTCATAAAATTTGATGAAAACAACCTTTAGTGAGAAATTGTTTTATATCAGTGCAATGAAAGGTATC